>OZ010663.1:40810428-41111374 GCA_963932335.1 Andrena marginata | reverse complement strand
GGAGGAAAAGAGAGATGAGAATCGAAACGAGTTCACATGCGCACCAATGATACACGACCGCACAATACGTTCGAGAGACAATGAACACGCTCCACAGGAGGCAAATACACGCGCGTGTACGCGACGTTGATTAAGTAAACGATATTGTGCATTTCTCATGGATCCGTACTATATAATTAGAAGAACACGTCCTAGCGGGGAGCTGCAAAAAAAAAAAAATAAAACGAACAGGATTTCTTTGTGTATTCGTACACGTGTTTGCCAGTGATTTGAACGTTCGTTTAAGTCTGTATAACGTAACTGACGAGGAGGATAAAGATATACCTATATTATATTTAAATATATTGTAGATCGATATACGTGTAAATAAGAATCTTCATTACGCGTAAGGGGAAACGTATCGAAAATGATACGTTGTATGTATAGATTATATACTATTATACACGTACATACATTGAATATTCACTGGTATATACAGTGAGCGGATGAAATGAACGAACGAAAGGAACCGTCTCTGTACGTACTTTATTTTGCGATGCGAGCTGTATCTGTAATAGAATTCTTCAATGATTTAGATGTTCTGGCTTTAGTAAGGAAAAATTATAAAAAAAAAGTGCATCGTCAAACCTTGTGAAGGTACATATGTATTTTGAAAGCGTGTTAACTCTGTTCCTTTCGTTTGAACGCGAGATTCAAAGACAGTTTCTCCGGGCGCAGTCGCAAAAACACACACGTGCACACAGGGCTTGTGCGTTCACGCGCACAAAACAACAGATATTCAGGGTGTTTCAGAACTGTAAACGGAAACTTGACTTGGTCGTAGAACTCCTAAAAAGAAACAAATTCGAAATCTGCCAATTCCGCTGTTATGGAATTCCTGCGACGAAATTCGTTTTACTTGCTTCTGAGGAAAAGACTCGTGAAAACTTCTCTGCCATTCTGTTGCGTTGTTAGACTATCACTTCGAATATTTTTCAAATACTTTCTATATTTATATATTGGAACATGTATGTTTTATGTTATCTCATAATTTTGAATTGGCACAGCAACTAAGCAGTAGAAATGATGGATAGTGTAAGAAAGGACGAGAAATATAGATTCACGATTGTTTAGAAGACAGTTATTATCCAATTTAAACGATAGTAATCCATAATAATATATTCTTGTTATAGTATTGAAATATCATTTTTAAAAAAATGAATACATTAATTAGCAAATTTGATTTTACAGAATTTTTACTTCGCGAATTCTATCAATCGATCAAGTTTGAACCTACTAGTATTTTATTAAAACTGCTTTTTTTAGTAGACAACGACCAAGAAGACGGAAATTATAAAGCCTTTTTAATAATGAAACTGACAATGAGTAGTGTAACTCACGAATCTTAAGTGGAATTGTACGTACATCTTTTATGAAATTTAATATAGGCTACTAGTTTTATGTGAAACAGTTTACAAAATAGAATCCATCGTAACTTACATGACGAGGTATAAAGATTTGTTTAGGTAACTCTAAATTAACGTTGAAATTATTAAAGCACGAGAGAGAATGGAAACTCGAAAGGTTAAGGGAAAGCGGGCAGTCTGTAGTCAGACGTGTCTCCGAGTCGATGTGATTGCATCTCGTGACTTAAAACACATCCATTATTTTAAAAATTGTCTCGAATAAAAATTACCCAAACTGATAAAATCTTTCAAAAGTGGACTAAATTTGGTAAATCAGGAACACTGCTTCTCCGTAATTCTTTACAGAAGCATTGTTGTAAAAATGATGTCAAATACAAGTTATTCAGACAGTTGGGAACTTTGAAAACAGGTATAAATTTAGCAGCAATACGGAGAAAGATCCCTAAGTTACACGAAGAAAAGCACAAGTTATTTTCTCCACTTTTCCCCTAATATAAAATGCCTAATCGTAATACCGTAAAGTTTAATAAAATGAGAAAATTGTAGTAATATTAAAACGGGTTCTCTGAAACAAAGTATTAATAAAATTGTCTTTATAATTCTGAAACACCCTGTACACGATCAGGACTCGGTATCCAATTTAAACGTTATTCAAGAAACACGGTCTTCCATAGCGACAGAGTGTACGCGGTTATTTTGTATCGTTTGTTAAACGAAACAGAGCGGAGTGGTTGTCTTTAGTGAATGCGACCGGAAGCACCTCTAACGACAACTAGTTATAGTACATTTTCGATGTGTAGCACCGAGAATACGTCTATCGAAGGTACACGAACAATTTGTACACACGCACACACACACACACACACAGAAATATAAAATTACGCTAAGATGACGATAATACACGCGGTTCGTGACTGATTTTGAACAGCCTGATCGAATAAACGAGAATGCGCACAGGTTGCACGCGGTTTCTGGTTTTCGAAAAAAAAACCAGCGCACACGAACCGACGACTCCAGGGTTCCTTCACTTGCTGTTCACACTTGTACGTACACTACTACCGAGAGGGTGGCTGGTATTTTTCTCAGATCTCCACCGAAACCGTGGGACTGCATTCTTCCCCCGTGAATCGAAGCCGACACTCGTCGTTACTCGTCTCTTCAGTTGCGCAACGCAAGACTTGGTGAATCTCTTTTTAAAAAAAAAAAGCTGTACCCTCGTTCCAAATCGATCTTCATGAACAATCATCGGGAAGCACATGCAGTTCCAAGGTTTCCGTGCCGCATCGATGGAAAAACAGCGGAAGTGCCTTCCCCTTGCACTCTTACACCGTATACAAACGAAGACACATTAAACGAAAGCACTACGTCTATTATACATTACATATAATAGGTATTTACACGCATACATATATAGTATGTGATAAAAACGTAAGCATACGCGTTATTGGTTAATGTTGCATGCGGATATCGTGCAACGAGGAAATAATGCTGGACATACGCCATCAATGAAACAATGTAAGGTTTAGTTTGTAAATTATTGGAGTTGCGCGAAGCGAGGATTACGGAAAGACGAGAGCGCGTTTCGCGGCGTTCACAGCCGCGCGTGTCACGGTACACGCATACGGATACCATTTCATTCAGAATCTGTCGCCGTGGATTCAGATCCAATGCAAATATTCCGCGATTGTACACGTGCGAAGAAATTTTCTCAAACAATCTCTGCGGTCCGCCTGCTTGTATGCATTTACGCGTTGCACGATACCGCTGTTGAAAAGAGCGCGAACATAGAACACCACGAGCAGACGTCCTACGAAACGGAACGACACGTCGTTCATTTGATTGGAGGAAACGAATTAATTAGAAGTTCGATGGTTAACGAAGAAATACGTATTATAGCCTGCGCCCGTCGACTCGAATCGGAGACAGTTTATTAATATCGAAAGAAACGGAACGAAACGATCCAAAATACAATGAGAAATGAGTCTTCGAAGGTCCCGAATATGCGTTTTTTTCGCGCGTGCACGCTCACGGGGTTTGTTAAGGAGTCAGCCAGTATTTGTAATAATAATGCTTGAGAAATGCATGAATATTTGTTTTATTAATGCTTCTTCTTATTTCATCTCTTTCTATCAATACAGAACTTCCCGTAAAACTCGCTAATATCCCTTGTAATATTTATATTTATATATATATATTATATGTATATATATATACATATTGTTATATTACTCGATATTGCCGCCCATTATTGCTCACAGCCTTAGCCTCGCTTCCTGCTTCCTTTTTTTTTTAATATCCTTCGACGAAAGATTCGACTGGATGCTTGTATCATTATTCATTTTTTTCTTTTTTAACTTCGATTCTTCGATATAATGTTCACGTTGTCGTTCAACATAGAATGATCGTTTTGCATCGCGATTATAATTTTGATATTTTCGTTTGCGTATCTTCTCTGTGTTTTTTTTTGGTGTATATTTAAAAAGAAACGATAGCAGTTAATCAATCTGTTGATATTTGCGAATTATTCAATTTCTTTTTTCACTTGGTCAAGCACACGGTCGTTTTTGAAAACCTTGTAGATGTTAGCCGCTTTTATTATGACGAAGGCAATGAGAAAGAGCGTACGGATCCAGAGCTCTTCTTTTTACTATGTATTTCTTCTTCTTCTTCCACTATTTTCTCACCTCTATCCACCGTAAAACTTCTGTTACGAAGTAACCTGTAATTTCCATACCTTTTTTCGCCTCTCTACCACAGCTTCTCCTGCGCTTTAGTTGCAAAACTCAGAGGCACGAAGGAGTGATATCTAGGTATGTTCCCGTACCACACCACGTCGACATCCCTCTCTGCTTCCTTCTATCGACAATCGCCACATTAGGCTCCTTCCTTCCCCTTCGCGCCTTTACTAATAATTGTCAAGGGAAAGCTCGATGCAGGAATGCGAAAACGAAAGAATGAAATAGTAAATTCTGCTATATATTGTATGTACACTGGAATATTTCATTGGCATTGAAAATATGAGGAACACGTTTCATTTTGAAAGGGGAAAGTAATAATGGAAAATTGGATTTTAACGAGAAATATATATCTTTTTTATTTCTATCTATGTCGAGCAGAATAAGTAGAAATAAAGAAGCATTGACTGTCCTTCAAGAAAGTAGATGTCGTCAGAAAATCTTTAGCTTGACTTTACTATGTTCGTTTATGAGCAAGAAAACTATTTTCATTTCTATTTTCAACAGTCTAAGGAATAACTAAGTGCATCCGAATATGTGTGCCGAGAAACATGAGGAAGAGGATTACAAGTAAATCGGCATCGATCTTTTCCAAAGTAACCTTCATACGTCCAAAGTAATGAATCCTGCGTTCGGTCGGCTTCTTATCCAAGCTTCGAGAATATTATTTCGCCGCTATCGCCTGCGTAAGAGATTCGCGCGTGTGCCTACTGAATTGTTTTGTAATCTGCTTGGCACATGGAGAGGAGAGACCTTTGGCGACGCGCGGAGGTCTCGGTAACCGAGCCTCGATGCTTCGTTACCGAGAGATCGCGGTACCAAAGGTATGTGGCCAAATGTAAAAAAGAAAACAAAAAAAAAAGAAAGAAAACAGACGCTGTACCTTGCATCTCTTTATATTTATATAATTATCCAATAATACCACGCTTCTGATCGCATCAAGTATCGCGCCGAGGCCTCACCTGTTTCGATTCGCTTATTCAAAACTGCCTTGCGATCCCAAAGGCGAGAAGAGTGCTACGCAGTTGTTGGTCGGCGACCGAATTCTGTGCCGAGTTAATAAGAGAGAAATGGTAGAAATGGGAAGATAGAAAGTAGGCGTTACGTCATCTTCATGGGAAGATTTCACGGAAGAGTGACGTATACTGCTCGTCGATGCCGTCACGGTTTAATGAATAAATAATTATGCTCGTGGCACCGCACGAACAGGGAGAAAATTGAGCAGCAGCTGCACTCAAACGGCCAGGACGATCTGACCTGATGGTTTATCGCCGCACTCTAACGTCCAGATCGGTGGATATGAACGGACAGAACTGTGGCTGCCACCTGACGCGACATCCTTTCGAAACTCTCGTCCGTTCGACGAGCATCTAGTTAAGCAAACCATTAATATGATCCAAGTAATCGGGCGCTGAGAAAGCTGCTGGGGAAGTTTGAATAATTGCTTGATCACCCCCGCGGTTCTGTCCGGTTCGTATACACCTATGTCAGTATAGAAACCGATGTGAAGCACTCTTTCCGATGTAAGTATCGCAGTAGCACTTTATTTTGTCGCATACGCAAGCTTCAAGCATCTCGACAGCTTCACTGATTGGTTTAATTGGTGATATCTCCGTTCCGCTCAGACTCGTAGACGCGAATTAGACCGCTTTTTGCGTTAGTACACCACGCGTAATGTACATGTACGTAGATACTATTTACTCGCTTGTGCTCGTTTAATATCTTTTGTATCACTTTCACTAGCTATCATTGTACGAACGAAATAAAAGCTCTTTGCTCTTTCTATCTCTGTTATCTGTCTCTTTGATTTCATTCACGTATGTGTCAATTCGGTTTTATAACAAGCGTTCGAACGTTCACACGCATGCGTCCACACAAACAGGTACACGCACGCAGACATATACATACACATGGATAAATAAGGGCTTAAGCGCATGCGAACACGATCTTTTATTATATGTATATATCGTATATTTGCAGCGGTGGTCAGAAGAGAGTTTGAATGACGAACGAAACGATGAAAATAAGGGAAATTTTAGAATCTCATCAGACAGGTATCTAGATCACATCGTACAGGGTGATCCTGGATAAGGGAAGTTGTACTCTTTCCTGACGAGCGGTTGAAAAAGATGTTAGAGAGAAATATCGGGTTGTAGCGAGTTTACAACGAATGCATCAGTGCAATGTGCAGTTTTACATGTACATATGTATATACTGAGTGCTCCAAAATATATATTATGTCCTAAATTGGAATAATTGTACATGAAGATAAATTTATTTTTTCGAATAGAATCGCTTCACTCTGGGTTGTTCTTATGTATTTTACTCGTTATAATTCAATATCATATATTCGACATGCAATATAATATTGGAAATACATAATGTTTGACAGTTTCCGTGTTGCAATGCCAAAGTAATCACCTATAGTTTGGCGCTCTCTACCTTCTAAGTTCAAAATAAAACTACAGAAGTCTTTGTAGTTAAAGAAAGAATTAAGATCGACTTCATTTTTAGAATCGTCTTTGTATACAGGGCATGCCAAAATATGTGGTCCAAATTCATAAAAAGTAAGCCGATAATGTAAAATTTAAACATTTTAATGAGCATGTAGAGCAGGGGTGTCGAACTTCCCCACTCCGAGAGCCGCACGAGTCGGGCTCCAGGAGTTGCACGCGGCCCGGCAGGGAGAGAGTGCGGCACACGGAGGAGAAATTCATCGGAGTGGAGTAAGTGTGGAGGGGACCGTTCTCGTATGGCTCTACGGAGCAGGCGAAGAGGAGAAGGAGCCACTCTGGCTCGCGAGCCGCTTGTTCGACTCTCTTGATGTAGAGCTATGTAGCGCTACACAAGAAATTACCGATTTTGTGTGGATCTATATCGGGAGTGTCGAACTAGCGGGTCGCGAGCCGCAGTGGCTCCTTCTCCTCTTCGCTTGCTCCGTAGAGCCGTAGGAGAACGGCCCCCTACACACCTACTTCACTCTGGGGTCATTCCACGCGAAGTCGGACACTTTTCGGAGTAACGTTTCGGATTTTGGCGCAACTTGGATATGTTGTAGTCTTTAGGGGTATATAAACATATATCAAAGGATTTTTCGAAATGTCAAAAATTGTGGATGTTACAGCTCTTTGAAATATAGTGTATACTATTTTTAAAAAAATTATAACTCTAGAACTAATAAACTGATAAAAATGACCTTTTGGGTGCTTACAGTGGAGATATAAGAGTACCTAATAAAAATTATTTCACTTAATAAAAACGAATATTTGACCATTTATTTAGCAATTGTTCTTAACAAATGCAATTTTATAGGTGAAGGCACCTTTTTAAAAATTTGGAAAAATATGAGGATAAAGCCCTGTTTCTCCCCTTTACGGACACGTTTCGAAAATCGTGGACGTTTTAAAATTGGCCAAATGAAAATTAATTGAATGTAACGCTGCGTCAAATCACACCGGCTCGACTGGCTGAGCCGTGCGGTACTCGCAGCGGCCAAGTGCTATTCTTTTACAGTTTTCTCGAATATGGTAAGTATTTGTAAAAAAATGAAGAAGGAAAACTTTTACTGTTTTTTATACACAACATAATAGGGTATCTTAATTTTTGGTGTTCGCAATATTTTCCTTGAAACGAAGGTGACCCTCAGTTTTTTAAATGGAATACTATATATTTGATTATCCAATATGAAAGCGACTGTCAAGACAAATTCAACCATATGGTATAATATGAACTTTAAGACCACACATGGTTAGGAATGAAAGAAGAAATTCAATATACTAGATAGATAGTTCGTATATTTATTTCATTCCTAACCTTGTGTGGTCTTGAAGTTCATATTATACCATATGGTTGAATTTGTCTTGACAGTCGCTTTCATATTGGATAATCAAATATATAGTATTCCATTTAAAAAACTGAGGGTCACCTTCGTTTCAAGGAAAATATTGCGAACACCAAAAATTAAGATACCCTATTATGTTGTGTATAAAAAACAGTAAAAGTTTTCCTTCTTCATTTTTTTACAAATACTTACCATATTCGAGAAAACTGTAAAAGAATAGCACTTGGCCGCTGCGAGTACCGCACGGCTCAGCCAGTCGAGCCGGTGTGATTTGACGCAGCGTTACATTCAATTAATTTTCATTTGGCCAATTTTAAAACGTCCACGATTTTCGAAACGTGTCCGTAAAGGGGAGAAACAGGGCTTTATCCTCATATTTTTCCAAATTTTTAAAAAGGTGCCTTCACCTATAAAATTGCATTTGTTAAGAACAATTGCTAAATAAATGGTCAAATATTCGTTTTTATTAAGTGAAATAATTTTTATTAGGTACTCTTATATCTCCACTGTAAGCACCCAAAAGGTCATTTTTATCAGTTTATTAGTTCTAGAGTTATAATTTTTTTAAAAATAGTATACACTATATTTCAAAGAGCTGTAACATCCACAATTTTTGACATTTCGAAAAATCCTTTGATATATGTTTATATACCCCTAAAGACTACAACATATCCAAGTTGCGCCAAAATCCGAAACGTTACTCCGAAAAGTGTCCGACTTCGCGTGGAATGACCCTCTGATGAATTTCTCCTCCGCGTGCCGCACTCTCTCCCTGCCGGGCCGCGTGCAACGCCTGGAGAGATATAAGTGGGGGAACCGGCTGACCGGGAGCCCGATTCGTGCGGCTCTCGGAGCGGGGAAGTTGGGCACTCCTAATCTATATTATGTCATACTCCTACGCAAAGTTTGAGAAACCGAAAGTATCCCCTAACATAATATACTTCTATATTTACTTTTTTATTTAATTATACCATTGATACATCAAAGATATGTGATTTTTTGCCGACATAAATTGTACCTATAACTCTTGAAGCACGTGAACTGTACATATGTCTTCAACTAGTGCGCCGAAATCACATATATTAATTATTACGGTCGAAATAAAATTTATAACTTTTAATATGTCTTCACCACTTTGTTTTTAGAAAAATGTCATTTTCTTTCTAAATTGCTATTTCTGTAGCAATTATACTCTTCACAATCGCTCAAGTGCCACATAGAGAACCACTAATTGTCCCGAAGACAGAAGCTCTTGGGGAAAAAGTTTTTATTGTACATTATCAATTCGTTTGTGCAGGAAAAGAATTACGCCCAATTGGATTGTACCATATATATTTAGTACACCTTGTATATTGCACAGGGTTGTGGAATTTAAAAATACATAGTCCACTATTGTAGTCAGCTACACGTAGTTACAAAAAGATATCAGTTTCACACATTCTTCTGACCACCACTGTAGCCAACGAAGGAAGATGCACGACTGCGTTTGGTTGGTAACATGAACAAACCGTTTTTATGTTCAAGGAATGAGAGACTAGCTACGGTAGCGAACAGGTGCTGAACATTCTCGAGCACACTGAAAGACAGAGAATGAATTGTACAGTTACAACACGCGATCAAGCAGTGCACGTTTACTCGCGATCGTTCATAACCACTCTTTAAACTTTCTGTTTCATGCTTGCCCTTGCCTGTGGATACCTACCGCACGTCTTTTCGACCGAAAATTACCGCCACGCCATTATTCTGATTTCGTCCCGTCAACGCTTTCATCCTGGCTGATCCGTGACACGATCCGATGCAACACAACCACACGGCCCTCCACGCACGTGGACGACCCTCCCGAATCTTCCTGCGACCCCTGAAATCGATCCTGAAACGCCGCACGTGCCTGAATCATCCCATCCTGGTCCCTGGAATCTGCGAGGACCGCTACGAAATCCGATCCCCCTTCCCCGAATAATTGCATTCATGTGGCGATTGTGACCATTTACACTTCTTCGGCCACCACAAATCCCTACCGCCTTTCCTTTTCATATCCCGCTCCCCGGCCTCCTCCCTCGTCCCTCGCTCGCGAACATCGATACAACGACCCTCCTGCGTCGTCACACACGCTCGCTTTTCAAATCACGATTCACAAATATAACGACACGATTATCGGGTGATAAACGAATTCCGGTGATGGGTTCTCCTTGTTCCATGGATACTTACAAATTCTTCAACCCCTCGCGCGCGCGTTTGCGGTGCTTTCTCGATGTCCTCCGTTGCCTTCCGGCTGTGCCCCTCGCCGGAGTTCTTTCTCATCTTCGACGCGCTCCTCGCGACTTCTTTTCTTTTTTTTTACTCTTTGGTCGAAATGCGATGTTGACGTGATCGATAAATATCTACACACACGCATACATACGTACAAATGGATATTGAAATGCTTGGTATGTGTGCACCGCCGCATTATCGCCGTCATACCTGCCCATCACCCGGAAACAACACCAACGACGACAAATATTGCGACACCCTGGTACATGCATCTCTGTCATTAAAAATACGACGCGTCACACATGCGCGCGCACACACGATCGCTCGGAAAACGACAACGCCATTTCGTACACTTCCATTCTACGGTGTTCAAACGCAATTCATCCACCTTGCTCTCGCTCCCTCTATTCCTGTCTGTCGAACAAACGAAAATAACGCGTCTCATGCGACTCCAACGCGCTCCTTTTGCGGGACATCCTCCAACGAACGATGCGATGACTACGTGACAACGAAAAAATACTACTCGGAATGAAAAAAAAAAAAAAAAAATACAACAACATACTCCGAACTCTTTTTTTCCGTACATGTACCTGGGTGCTCCGAGGGCACGTTCCCGACGTGCTTCCACTTTGATTTCGGCGCCTTCTCCACCGAATTCGACCGACTGGTAATGAACGGCCAAAATGAAATAATAAAAAAAAAACTGCTACCGATATTTGAAAAAAAAAAAAATATAAAATAAAACCGTACCGAACACTGCCTCGTTTGCTGCATGTGGATCGCCTTAGCAGCCTTAGCCACTGTCGGGGCCCAAGTGGTCCCCCAAAATGCTCACTGTGTCGTCTACACAGACAGCTACGGACAGGTAGACTCATTATTGTAACCAGTTTTTTACCTGGCCTCGGGTCTGCACCAAAAGCGCTGGGCTCTAATTGAACAGGAACGAGACGAATTTCCGCGCGCATGCATAGTAAGAAAACTGCATAGTCCTATCTTGTCGTTGATCTTGTCCGCTGAAGACGAAGTAGTTGTAGCGTTTGCGGCAATCCTTCCCCAATTACAGGCAGACTCTCCGTTACAAGAATCCGTGGTATATTCCATAGATTGTGGATTGCTAATTTATGGAAGCTGTCTTGGCGCTTTGGTGCAAACTCGAGCCTTTAATGCTGCTAACCTTCAAGGTTAACAGAGGAGAGGGATACGTTCGATCGCTAGGACACTTGGTTCGCTGTTTAGTTAATTTCTTGGATTTTTTAACAATAAATGGGATATTCTATGAACATTTTCGAAGGAAAAGGATCCAGCGATCGAACCTAGGCCCAAACCTTCGGTAACTTTGGCTAACACGTAGCTTTTGGGGGCATCTCCCTCACGACTGCTCACCGCAACTATAACTGCGAATAACCACTGCCTTTATCTGGTGTTTGTCTATTATTATTACATCAGTAATTATTATTATTATTATGCTACCTCGAAAGCGTTGTCGTCACACCCCCTATACAATCAAACCTATTCACGAAGAAAGAGATGCACGCTTCTTGTTCAGTAATTTATATAGTACGATTGGACGGTTTGCTATGTATCTATATAGGGTGGTCCAAGGTTATCGGACAAGCTGAAATGTATAAATTCCTCGCGTTGAAAAGAATCGAACAGTCCATTATCGTTTTGCAATGTAATACTTGCCTTTGAAGACTTAAGCACTTGAAGTCTTGGCCAGTGGCCGGTCGAAGTGTAGAGTATTGTCTGGAAATCCGGAATACGTGCAAAAAGTATTCCCTAAAAATAAAGTCCTGTTATTAATAAAATCTAGTAAAATTAAATAAAATCGGGGACATACAGCCACGCAGTAAATAATCGCTATTTGTTTTTCCATTACAAATGTGTTTCAATACTCTAAATAATCTAAATGAATACTGTCCAAAGCTTTGTTAAGCAATCTGTATTATTTTAAATCGTTACTTTGTATCTCATATTAATCTCATCCTTTATTATTAATCTCTATAGATCTCCATACAGTGTTAAAATATTTTAGCTGATTCTTTTTTGAAAGCACCGGCAGGAATTGCAAAACGATAAAGGACCTTTCGATTCCATTAAGCATCAGGAATACATTCGTTTTAGCTTCTACCACAATTTTAGCACACCCTTTATATCCATAGATTATATACGTACGTATTGTTATATTTATCATGCCATTGTCTTGATTACGCTTCTTTCATTAACGTTGAGCGTCGATTATTTGGATTTTTATTGTCAGGACGTCTACAGCATCCAGAAAGCAACTGTATCTTTTTTATCCCTGCCGTCGAACGCTTTGGTACTCGAATTAATTTGTCTCCCCCTTCCCCCATCTCTATGCATCTTTTTTTTTCTATCGCCCTAAACGTTTCCCACGATATGGGCCATCTGTTACTTAATGTCCGACGTGTACTGCATGTATATTAATATATTAATATCCCGTTGTTATTAGTAGCAGTACGCTTTCAATTCAAATAACAATCCCCCCCCCCCCCCCGAACTGCTTGCAAACTCGCGAGCCGATTATCCACTGTAAATCATTAATTTCTCAACAAGTTCTTAATCGGAATTAATCGAACAGCATCTCTTAATAACCAATCCTGTTTCGTTGTAACGACAATGGCGTGATTCCACAGACGATCCTAGAGCTCATGATCTATGATCGGAAAGCAAAGCAACGTCGCCAGTAGCTTGCAAAATTTCGAGAATAGTACCTTGACTTTTGTTTTCCTTTTGCGTGACGTGCAGCACTTTTTTCTCGCTCTTCGGTCGCTCCAAAGTCATTATTATTTATCGCTGTCGCCAAAAGAGCAGGAACAACCTGTCGCTTGCATAGAGAGCTTCTGACGCATATAACCGGGAAAGAATGCTGAAAGGAGTACCAAAAAGTGGGGCAAAGAACGAGCCACGTGCCGGTGGCTTATAACTAGAATGGGGGAGAAAAAAAAAAGACACGGCAAATCGTGAATGCTATATGGAAGACGGTTGACAAAGCTTTCAACGCGCGTAACGATCTCGAATCGAGGTCCCTTCGAAATCTGGTCGGACGTTTCGTTTTTTTTTACCCTTTATACAGCTCTGTTGTTATGGTTGCGGAGTCGCAGTTGACATAGTGTTGAACTTATTTGCAGTAGAATATTATTAATTTGACAGCTTACGACATCCCATTATCCACATTTTGTACGAATGCCAATAACCGCTGAACTTTGTCCAAGCCACCTAGGGCAGTTTGGTTCGCTGGCGTGGATCGACCCCCTACCCCCAGCCCCCCCCCCCCCAGATAAATCTATTTCTTTGTCTGTCTATCTATCTATTTCGTAGCTTTCGTAGTGAGTGGATGTGTGTGTCTCTAAGTCTCTCGTTAATTCACGCACGCGAACCAAAAACCGGCGGCCCTTTCGAGTCGGTTTTGGCACCACACACATACATACATACACACACACACAGACTTTAAATGCTTGGGTGATGAAGAGGGGCTCTACGCGGTCGTCGCACAATCCTCCTCCCCTAAACGGTCACAAAAACTTTTCTTCTATGACATGGCTGATCGGACTGTCGATTGGGAGGAGGTTTCCTTTCGTTTCATTTCTTTCTTTATTTTTTTTTTTTAAAGCCGCGAAGCGCAGGAACGCGGTCTTCGACAAAAGCGCGTGTGAGAGATCACCCAAGCAGGAAAACCAACCCCCCTTCTCCCGGGCCATTATTTGCATGACCAGACTCTGTGTTTGTAGCGAATTATCTCTTACGCAGTTGCAAGAGTTACTTTGTTATTCTTTTATTATGGTTATTCACATTCTCACGTTGCCATTCGCGGGGTGTTTACAAGTTTGGGGGAGACACTTTGCTGTACGCCTGTAGTATTCATCGAAGAGACCAGAAACGCGTTTTTAAATTGTGGGCAAGAGAGTCCACCGTTTTCGAGATAGAAAGTACAAGTACTCTTATTATACCTTGATTGCTTTATTCTTTTTAATTAATGTCAGGATATTGGACTGGATTAATCTCCACAATTTCTAGAATATTAACCGTTATTTGCATTTTCATGTTGTCTGGCGAAATTGGTTACAGTTGTGTGAAAGAATTAAAGTTCGGATCCTGCGATTAGCACCTACGTCTTGTTAGATCATTTGTCTCGTCAGCTGGCTTCACGTTTCACGATTAATCAGACATTACAATTTGCAATTTGATATTCTATTAGGAAAAAATTGGATTTAGAAGTGTGTAGAACAGCACTTCTGCACAACTAATTATACTTTTTGCATTTATTTACGTTTACATATGATTACTGGAAACTCCAGGGTAAAAATCACTTCCTTCGATACCTAGCAGAAGGTATCGTTCAAACTTTTATGTTTCCCTGAGACGGGCACGAAAGCAGAAAGGCAAGGAGTTATCATTTGTAGGATTCGAAATTTACTTTTCTTGCCTCTAGATAGAGAAATTTATTGACGACCTTTTTGCCAATTGAAAAGCACTTGCTGAGTACTATGGAATGCACAGCTGTGGATCGTGAATATGTAAACACCCTGTATGTCATTATCATTGTTATCTTTCTCTTTATCAATTCTCGTATTTATTAATACGTTGCCGTTTGTAATTCGAGGGACTCTGATCGAAATAATTGTTCGGCAGAGAAAAGATATGTGATTTTGTTAAGCAACTTGTTTTCATCTCTTCTTGTATTACGTATATACATACATATACGTACATGTTGCACGCTTCTATGGTGAGCCTATGGTATACTTCCGCGCGTTACTTTCTGTTCTTTGTTATATTCCTCATCACGATCATAATTCGTTCTTTCCTTTTGTTTCAATCTGGTAGATTTTTTAACGCTTTTCTATCTAAAATCTAACGTACATTTTTTTTTCGCTAACACGAAAACAATTCTTTGGAATTTGATGTTCAGTCTATTTTGCTGCATTTGTCTCTTATCACATTTCGAATCTTTATATATATATATATATATATATATATATATATATACTATATATATGAACAATCTTCCTAGATGCGAGTGTACGTGTGTGTTCTGTGTGCGTGTGTGTGTGTACATATAATATGCATACATTTCTCGGGGCTGATCAAAGGAACGAACAGTAGCGTAGCTGGGTGGAGTTTTCGCTTCACTTAAATATGTATTCTTTCGATAACTGCAATTCTAAAAATTGCATTTTTGCTTTTTGCATAAAATCTCTCTTCCTTTTTTTTCTTTTTTTTTCCCCTCCTTGGATAGCCGCCTATGAATTTCGCGTTAATTCCAAGCTTCACTGAGAGACCTTAGAAATTCGTGAAAAATTGTCTCTGCTCTCGATTTTAGAAAGTTTCTATGTATGTTCGAGCCCATATTATATATATACATGCACACCAATCGTGCAGGGTGTTTCTGCAACTCCTTTGCAATGTGTCTTCACCTATGTACACACGAAGAATGTCGAACAGTATTTTTCTTTTTTTAATTTTATCGTACGTATGGCCGTTTTGATTCAAAGGAGCAAGAAAATTTTAAATTCCTCATAAGGATGAAAATCTTAAATGAAATTGCTGATAAACTTCTATGTATTTTGAAGCCTTTGTTAGTCACCAGAATTATTACTTGAATGAATTTTTCAAACAACACATGTATGAAATTGTTCTATAAATCGTGGTACAATTAACTGGGTAGCGTTTCCTCATGAATAAAAAACAAGCGGAGAATATACAATATTTTTTTCCGATTAGTTACGTTGTTTACGAGAAAAGTATTTTGCAAGAAAAGTTTATTTGAATAACTTTAGTAGAGTTCGAATCAGGGAAATAAAATATAATACCATGTGCAATAATAAACAGTTAACATCGGTGTATACAAATTCCAAAAATCATGTCTGACAAAATTACTGGGAACGTGACATATATCATTGCAAACAAATTATGACGAATGAATTCTACCATATTTCGATTTTTCTTCAAAAACTATGCAACTAGCCATACAAATTTAAAGTATATTTCTCCCTTTTTTTATGGGGAATTAACTCCTGAGCGTCTGTGCCACAATTTATTATTTAGATATGCTGATTAAACAGGGAAGGGAAATCAGATCGGTCATTGTAATCAAACAGATTTGCGGATCTAGAGACGCGGTAGCGTCTCGACGCCATTAATATGACTGGAAGTACATTTTTCTGTAACCTTTTATACACCCGTTATATAAAAATATCTTTCAGGTAAAAGTTCTGGTACACGCAGGAATGTAGTAGGAATTTCATTTAAGAAGTCTGTTTACTCTTTTAGGAGGAGCATAAAGTTATCTGTTCTATATAGTACAAAATAGCTGTTCATACTATAAAGTCGGTATTATTAATAATCGCGATTAATTCATTGTAATAGAGTTCGTGAAACAGCCTGTATAATTATTGTTTTTCATCTTGCAAGCCAGGTTTTACGTTTAGTCACTGTCTTAGCACCCGTTCCCATTCGAGAGTGACACAGCGTAACGCTTAGAAAACCCGCGATCGTTGCCCTCCTGTAACACCACGATTTTGTTAACGCTGATATTTCAGTCTAGTCATTGTGCTGAATGGCCCGTTGAGAAGAGGGCTTCCACATCTGATTCGCAAATTACATAGAAAGTCTTCGGGGAAAAAAAGAACAGAGAGCAGAAAGTCCAACTCGCAATTCAATAAATTCTCACTTCTGCGGAGTAGCGAAAAATGAGATTAAGCAAATATTCGATATTCCTCGGCGAGTGTGACGCTCGACGCGGGAAATATTGATCGGTAGTTGACAGCATTGTGACCTCAGGAATTTGCGAATCAAACGATCCTCGTTTATAGGCACGCTCCTTGCACACAGAGTGTCGGGAATGTTGAGAGCAAAAGAAATGAAAAAAAAAAAACAACAAAGTCGTACGATAATTACAGACCCACGCGTGAGTCATTTGTTCTCGCTCCCCCTCCATTCGGAAACACCAATATGCTCTCGAGCCCAAAGAAACGTATCGCGTCGCGACGTATTTTAAGACGAATTCACGGACAGAGGCAAGAAATGACTTGCTTCGACACAAACCGAGTGGAATGACGATCAGTCTTAGCATTACAGAGTATGTTTACGAATCACAAGATTAGGGAATGCCCAGTTTGACAAAGAAAAGTTCTACTGCAAATTTTCCTCTTAATTCCAGCTGCCCGAACAATCGACATTAAATGTTCTGAAAATGGGGAATCGAAAGGACAGCGTATGATCTGCTGTGTTCCGTCGATTATTCGAGCACCAGTAGCAATTAATTAATATTCGTGTACGATTCGATTTTTTAGAGCATGTAATGTACCGTGAATATGCTCTAACACTGAACAGTCTGAATGCGCGTGTGGAGAGAAAGGCAATTCGAGAGTCAGAGAGGGTGCGTGTGTGGGAGAGAAAGGGAATTCTGAACGTGTTTGCGAGTGTGAAACGAGATAGCGTAAGAGTTGTCCCTTTTCTTGTAACTATCGTTACGAGTACTTAGCGAGTACCTTTTATAAAAGTACCTGGCACATTTTCTTTCAGTTACTGGACACCCTCCCGGTGTGCCAAGATTTTAATCGACAAGTGTGCAACCGTCCCGCCTGCAAGTTTATCCATCTCAGTGACGGTAAGTTTTCTCTCAGGTGACTCACCTGGATTGGCTCAACTTCGCAGCAACTCCGCTAGCATTTCTGTCACTTGCCATTTTATTTCCTCTGATGCATGGAGATTGTTGCGTAAATGGGATAATCCTTTGTCACAAAATAGGCGGCTTCTTGCGATGTGTTTGCCAAAAACTTTGATTTCTTAAGGGAAAATTGGAATATTACCAATATGAAAATAATTCGACACGTTTTAAAAATTTCTTTACGTTTCCAAGCGAAACGATGGCAGTAGGGTTTTGTTCGTTGGTCTACAGGAAATTCTACTGTCGAATTTTCCGAGTTTCTCGACGACATTTTAAAAGAAATTTCGCCAGGCTTGTGGCGCGAAGCAGACGCAGATTTTCGAGATATGTACACTTGAATCGGTGCTCATGGAGCGTCAGGGTCTCTCTCGGAGTAATTCAGCTATTGAAATTCCAGTGCAACGGAACTATTCTCTCTCGAGCAAGCAGTCAGCCAAATGGATAGACAGACGGACGGACGGACGGACAGGGACGATTATGGGATTGTCTTTTATTCGTCCATCGATGCCATGAATTCCTTCATTCCGTGTGTGAGATGGTGCATCGTAATTATGAACAACAAATAGTTTACTTCTTCGCGACTGTTAAAAGATTTTAATCGGCAAATAGTTTACGCTTTCCATTCTACATTTATTTCATCTTTTTAACCTTCTAGCATTCGGTTGCTCGTCTCTTCATTAAGTATCACCGTCGTTTTATTTTTGTGAAAAATTAACACTTTCGTTTACATTGTCACTGTAAACATTCGAGGAGTGTATTCGTGCAAATCCAGAGGATGAGGAATTTTTTTAACAACCAGACCATCAGGAGGTGTTTTTGAAGTAAATCGCAAAACTTTGAGACCTTAATGTACATACTTTGAGGGTAAAATCGGTTGTATGTTGGTCTTTTAGTAATTTTGGACCATGAGCGTCCGAAGGGGGAGGAGGCAAAAGGGGCAGTCGCCACCCTGGCTTTTGAGAAAAAAATTGCTTATTTTTTAAAACTGATCTTTATTAAATTTATACTAACAAAAGGAATATTTTTAAATTTCGGTTTTAAATTTTTAATTCGATTGACACTATAAAATCGGTTAAAAAAGCAAGAGGGGTATATTTTTCTTTACCATCGTCTCAAAGTTTTGGACTTACATACGTTTCATAGAACGAATAAATTAGTTAATATTAAACTTTTGTCTCAAGCTCTTTATTCAAATTTGTATATTTAATGATAGGAAAAGTTTTATATATCCACGTGTGGATCGGATGATGATTAGGCAAATTTGGCGAACGACCGAACAAAAGGGACTCTTAGATTAAGTAAAAGAACATTTGTGAGAACTGTAAAAATAACTGGCACCCTAAACTATATACATGATATGAATATATAACTGCCCAGGCTTTATTTTTATTGCAATTCATTTATTAATCTGCATTGGTCGCAATAGACAAGAAACATCATGTTCACGTAAATTACATTCATATGTAATTTAAAATTAGATACCAAGTATTAACGTCACTTGTATCATTTTTAACTGCACTACCAAGAAAATGGCAAAACACTCTTCCAAACAATCCTAATTAAAATAGAAACCAAAATAAAAAATCCTAATTCACATCCCCATATTCATGAAACTACTTCTTAGCAATTCTTCTTCTACAAATTATAATTGGATAGCTAGCAACAGTGTTATTGAAAGGTGTAAGGTTTGTTTTCTCAAAGGAATGTTCCAACATATCCCTAACAATACAATAAACTTCACCAAATGTTCAATGACGCATTGGTACATACAAACCCCTGATGATACTAGCTTCGGTATAGACTAGGGCAGCGTTTCCCAATTAAATTTTGCCACGGAATCCTTTCGAACTCACTAAAATTTGGCGGAATGCCCAACCTCAATAGTTTTTTTTTTTTTTTTTTTTTTTTTTTAAGGTCCGCTGAAAACGCCGCGCCGGTTAAAACGTTGCAGTTAAGTGTGTTTCTCGTTGAATACACATTTTTTGAATATGTAAATTTTATTATAAGTTAACATTTTGCGCAAGCCCAACTGGGAAACGCTGGGCTATCTTTGAAAAGAACGCAGTTCACACCCGGATACTTGAAGGAATATGTAGCACCTGGGCTCTGAAAGTTTCAATCACCTAAAGCCTAAATGTATTCCGCAATTGTAGACCATAGGGATCCACGTGAATAAGCAAAAGCTGCCATATGTTCAGTTGTCCCCCGGTACAATTCTAAACGACCGTCTTTCTCACTGTTTCAGGAAACGTGGAGGTGATCGAGAATCGCGTAACCGTGTGCAGGGACGCAGTGAAGGGCGCGTGCATGCGACCCCAGTGTAAATATTATCACATACCGGTCGCGTTGCCGCCAGCGCCCCTGATGGCGATCACATCACCTGGGACGCCCTAGTTACTCCTTCTCGTTTAGCGGATATCACGACGAAACGAGCAGAGAGGAGCCAGATTGAAAAAAAAATAGAACGAAAAGAGTGTGTGCGAGCGTAAGAGAGAAAGAGAGAGAGAGTATGAGAGCGAGATAGTCGTAACGAACGAACGAAGAGCTTCTCGAATGCGCGTTTCGCCGGATCACGATCGACCTGATCATCGGAGCAACATCGACCCGAAGGGGAAAGAAACGGATCCAAATGTTTTTCGTCCTCGTCGTTCTCGTCGCCGACGTCTAGCAGACCGACACGATTCTAGTTTCATCCTCCTCCCAGGCGTACGCTTCCACCGTGCGGGAGAAAGAAGATGGACGAGCTGAAAGCGAACCGTGGATCAGGGAGAAAGGAAGAAAAAGCCAGACCGAAGAGGACAGGAATCACAGAGAGAGAATCATACGGATTCGTTCCACTTTTCCTTCCTTTTTTCGTTGACCCTTTAAAGGAAAGAGAGACAGAGAAACGCTCTGTGTGCGTGGGTTCCTTCAGCGATATTTGTTTGCAACGAAAGAGCATCGATTGGCTCGCCGGTCGGTAGCACGTCTTTTCGATTACAAAGAACGTGAACGGTTCGCGAGGACGAACTTAGCGACATTCACGAACGCGGTATTCCACGGGGTTGAAGATAAGATACTCTGTCCCCGACTGGAGCGGATCTCCTGAGCTATCAGATGAATATTGAAATCTAGATCTATCAAGGTTTAGGTGACTCGCGTCGCGTCAGCGAGAGAAACGCCCTCGAGGATGCTTGAACAATGTCCGTCAGGATCGAGTGCCAGTACCACGGGGTCTTCCTTAATCCTGCCTTCTTTTCTCCTTTGTCCGTGTTTGCTTCCGGTAGAAAGAGCGAGCCAGAGAGAGAGAGAGAGAGAGAGAGAGCAACGTAGAAAATGACAGAACCTAGAAACTGTCCAACTCTAGGACTCAGAAACCTTAGCTTCAGTGTCCACGATTGATTTTATAACTCTCTTATCGACAGCTCTTGTATATCTTACTGTTGGATCAGTTCTAGTGGAGACTTATCGAGTCTTCTGAATTACTTTCCGTTCTTGCACACGTTTCAGGGTGAATCTTACTAGTAACACGTGATGATCGCTGAACCGTGAATGCTAAAGTTCTCGCAGACTCTCTTGTTGACGCTACGCGATACTTATGTTTAAATCTCTTATCTGTATAGAATAAACTGCCCTAGGTTGAATCAGTAACCCCGAGTAAAAGGGGTGTTGGTTTTTTTTTGTTCGTTCTGATTTGCATCGTGGGAGGTCTTTGATTGAACTAAAGATTAAGGTTCTCTTTCTTCCTTTTGTATCCCTCTGCATTTTCATTCTTTGCTCTTTTCTTTACTGTTAATATTCGTCAATCATCGAATAGGACCTCGGTAATGTTTTAGCTACGGTCTGATTGCAAACTTCGTCCAAGATGAAGAAAATCTATGAAGTAACCTCAGAGTGTGACTTTACACGTGACGCCTTAGTTAACTTTGAACGCCCTATTTTAGTAGAGAATCGTATATTCAGAACAGAGAAAACTAGAGTTCTGGCAGATGATGAATCGATCAGTTTTATTTCCGTTTCATCAGTCTGAGTCTCTTATACGAATTCATGTTATACACCTGCAATATACAGAAAGAGTGAAACGCAGTTGGGGATTTTGTATTCGTATGAAAATGAAGCATGTTCGTCGCGGAATCGTAAAGGACAATGTTAAGTTGGGTTCCTCATTGGAGCAAACGAATGTGCAGTGATTGGTCTCCATTTTCTGACGAAGTTACCCACTTCTTTCGTCTTTCCTGGCCGTTGTGCTCTGAGGAGCTATTTTCTAAACTACTCGTAGGTATATTTGAAATTAGTTTTCAGTTTTTGAAGGTTAAGATCAGTTACGATAGTGCTCCTATCTGGTGTGCGGATTAAAAAGTGGTAGCATTTGGTTATCTCGAGGGCAGTTTTACAAAAATGTATAGCAATCGCTGCGCAACGCTTTGGTCCCATGTCCAAGGCAACTTAACATTGTATTTTCTGCACGTTAACAGTTATTAAACTAATTTATATTGCACGAGTGAGGCTAGCTAGGGCCTATGGGTTAATAGCGTCGAAAGATTTCGTCCTTTTGATGTTAACACTAGTTTAAATATCGTATGATCGAACTGGCAGGTCGATTTTAGAGAAATCACGAGGATTAAGGCAAAAAGATGGCTGTTGAAATATTCTAGGCATTTTAGGGTTGTCTGCCTGATTCAGGGTGGTTAAAAACCTATTCGCCACCAAAGTATCTCTGAAACTGTGAGAGTAAGAGAAGATTTTGTTTTTAATACTAAACCACCAATACAAAATGTTCCTTCAATTTACTATCTTTTCTGATGGTGAATCCCAAGGGCATATCATAAGTGTTGCAAGGCTAAGAGAGACAGAAAGTCCTTTCTCAGTTTATATACTTTCAGATAGAATGATACCGAAAGCTTTTTGAGCAATTACAAGGCCCTAGATGTTTTCCTGTAAATGCGCCCCGAAAAATAAATTTGGACTGTCGATTCAATTCCTAATTGTTTGGAAGAAATTTAGGCATCGAGAGGTTGATCTCGTCTAACATAACTTGAATTTTATTGGACCATTTTAATACCTAAATTCTAACAAATTAACGCCTGCATCATCGTTGTCGTTAAGAGTCCAGTATTCCAATCTATCATCTTATCAACTACTCTTGGTGCACCCACCAACATTGAAACGGATTCTTCAAGTTTGTGGCTTAGAATTAAAGCAGATTCTTCTTCGACTCTTCATGATTTCAAGGTATTCAGGTGTCAGAAGTTAGTGAACCACCATGTAGATCCGAGGTACAACAAAGATCGAAGAATTCGATGATAGTAAAACGTGCAACGAGACACCCCTGTCTAGACGAGTCGAAAGGAGTCCCGAGCGACAACACTCGTAACTTAACCCCGTAACAAGTAACGAAGTTTTTATACTCACATTATAAACAAAAATTCCACTTATATTTTGTTTCTATATCGATATATATGTATACATATTGTCGCGTATGGGCATACGTTTGGGCTGATCGATGAACGTACGTACATACGCCAGGAGCTGTCGATTTTACAGATCGGTAAGAGGGGAACAGAGCGACGAAAATAGATGGAGAGCAGGATCGATCGGAGATCAGCGACGAAACGATACATATATATACATACTATATATATATATAATATAAACACGTTCTTCCGTGGGAGGAACAAAGCCTTACGACAAGGTTTCCGGCGACTCTTTGATTCACGGTCAACTTAATTTTTTTCGTTTTTCTCTCGATTCTCGCGAAGGGAAACGCCGAAAATCTACATACACACACTCTGACCCGAGTGAACGCTATTTAATTATTAATACTAACGACAAATGTATATGACAAATATTATATATATATACATATTATAAGAAATTATATTTAATTAAAGTAATAGAGAGTTTTTTGAGGGGAGGCAAGGTGTCGTACGCGAACGAAGGAGGAAGAAGCAATGCGTACGAACGTATTTCTCGGGAGAAAGAAGGGAAAGGTCATGCGGATAATCGTTTTATATTCGCAGCCAATCGCGAGGCGAGCACGACGAAACTCGATCGTTAGGTTTTTCGAATCGCGTTCTTGTGTTTCCGGCGTTCATAGGGAATAAGTTTATACACGCGACCGTTCGTATTTTCCGATTCATCGCGACGGACATCATCGATTTGTTTGCCTTTCTCGGCGGCGCGCGAGGGACCCGGCATCGTTAAGTCTTTCACCGCTCTTGCATCTTTATGTTTTCCTCAATTCTTTCACCCCATTTACATATTGAACTCTACGCGTCTACTCATAATAGTTTTCTTCCCTTAGTTTCTTGAGCTGCCAGTTGGGTCTTATAATTGTGAGTGCAATCGACGCGTAAACCGAGCTTTCTCAGCGGCAATTTTGATTAACTTCCAAATGGACTTTCGGTACCAAGAATGAAATCTTTCTCATCCTAGTTTACAATTCCCAACCCCGCCATCTTGAGTCACTTTGAAATTAATGAAGAACGCGACCGTCCAGGAAAGACTTTCATCTCCTTTCCCGACCAACCCGATAAGAGTGAGTCTCTTCGTTTCGTTTTTCAACGAGAAACCGCGTTGTTGAGCTAGTCATTTCGCGAGGGTTCCCCGCGCGCGCGCACGATCTTCCACTTCCGGTACGCGTCACGAACGATAGCCGGCATCCACACAGTCGCGTCGGGTTTTCCTTTAATCGATTAATCCATTGATATACAGTGATTATTTTTCATTCACTACTCCGAAGATATCGTTAATTATTTAAACGATAATAGGTATAACAAAGTACTCTAATGACAAACTAAGTATAGGTTACGTATGATATAAAAATACTGAATTAAAAAAAGAAAAAACAGATATATATATAACACATATATATATATATATATACATATATATATTAAACGAGTGATTAAACGACTAAGCAAGTAAATGTTCCTGTACAGCATTTAAGAATCAAAGGACACACTTATTATCGGCGAGGCATACATAAAACGAAATAGAATGACAAAAATGAGGAATATACACCTTTTTCTTTTTTCTTCATTCTTTCGGTATTGGAGGGAAAAGATTCTAGAGTATTAGGCTATTGAAGTTCGAAATACCAAGGTTCTTAGATCGTTGTAGAACCTAAATTGTTCGCGAATCTACGGGCGTGACACACAGATGTTTTCTTTACTACTTAGTGACATATTTTATTGCATTTTTCCATGACTTTGCAGATCTTGCAAACATTGCGCAACATTTCTCCGCTTTATGATTGAGGTCGGTGTATTTTTCTACTGATTTTTAGTCTTCTTAACTCCAGTCATCGATGTGCAGTGACGTGGGCACTTGTTTTATCATTGCAAATCTTTTCTCGTTGGTTGACCAAAAATATTTAATAGAGGCACGATAGAAAAATGAAGACAAATGTGAATAACATTTAGCTAAAAACCAAGACATTACATAAAGGGTGTTTCACTAAAAATCTCGATTATAAAGGGTTTGAATCTGGCGAACGCACGTGAACAATATTGGGCGTAATTTTTTTTTATAAAGAGAAAACGCAACCTTATGTTTCTTTTAAAAGGCTAAACAGTGGGAGACATTAAGGATATTAAACGTAAGTGCTATTCAATTTGTGTATATCTCGGGAGCCCTTATTAAAATGAATAACTTTTACTCGAAATAAGGTTTTAAACAACGCATGTACGAAAGGTTACAAAATATATAAAGTTCCAATCACATCGGCCCGTAAACGCGTTTAACTGTAAGCAATTCTCCTACGATTCGTTCCTCTCCCGTATTTCCAACAGCATCGTTTCGAAAAACGTTTCAAATAAAAGTTATTTATTTTATTTAAACTACTAAATTTACGCTATTAACGCGATAAAATTTCAATAAACGTTATTCCATCGTCTTAGTGAAACATTCTGTATGTATGAAATTAAGTGCAATAACTAACGAATGTCCATTCAAAAAGGAAAAAGGAAAGAGACTTGAATTTTTATCTGTAGCGAATGTAAAATACTTGTTTTGTATTTGAAATATGGGGCTTCTTCTTCGAGGCGGATGACCTCAATTCAACTTCGATTTTCTTACCGGGTGAGCATACAAAACGCGCTGAACGCGAGTGTGATATATTCAAATTCGTCCCAATCGCTGCCAGTCTTGAAGCACGCTTCTACATCCGTTGTTTCCGAACAGGAAACTCGAAGAATTGAAGTTCGCCCGCCTTTCAAAGCGAGAAGAAGAGGCAACAGTTCTGTCGACGCGTTGTTTTACGAACAGTAAATTCTATATCAGTGAAAGATGGTCGATCGCGCGTAGAATTTCGGACGAGATCAAGTAGAAGCAACCCTTCCGAGAAGCTTTTCCCTTCGATACCAAACGTTTTAGCAGATACACCAAGTATTATAACTAAGGAAACAATAATAACGCCAGTACGAAAGGAAAAAGGAAAAACGGAGAAACGAAGATTGGAACGGACACGTTGTTCCGTTTAGCCGAGAACGTTCACGAAAACCGTTCTAAAAGTATGTCAAAAGATATGTGTACATATACGTATAGGGTTATAAAAAAAAAACGAAAATAAGAAAAAAGAAACGAAACACAAAGAAAAAAACGATACGACGAATTCACTGGAGTTTCAGCTTCCCAACTTGAGTCAAGGGTTTTAGCTGCTGCAGCAAGCAATCGCAATGCGGTAAAAACAAATTATTTGCAAGTCGAGCAAAGAATTCGCCCGCTTGAATGCCACGTCGCCGGTATCAGGAACGACAACGATGCTTTCGGATAGAAAAAATTCGAAAGCCGAGGAATAGAATTGACGAGTCCTGATCCAGCGACGACGAGTTCGTAAGACAAATTTATATACGCTGTCGCTTTGAAGAGGCAAAGAGTGCTGCTTCGCGTGGCCAACGAACGTCATTGGTTCGCACGACGAACGTGGATGTCGAATGGACGAGTTCATATTTAACCACGAATAACGCTATTCAAAAATTTCAAGTCAACTCGCTGTGATTCGGGACTGCCAGCTATGGGCCTCAGTTGTGATCACTGCTAAAGTCCAACTCGGTCACATTTCTGGAGAGAAAAAAATATTATAGTCGATTGACTTTATTCTTCATTGCATTCAATAATCAATACGCTTGGGTAAAAAATTCTGATCCATCTACTGCATTGACGACAGTCAAAAGTTTCAATATTGTTCGTGTCTCGTATTCTTATTTGCAAGGTTTTGGTACGGATAAAATAATGACGCGCTTGGTGATAAATAATATGACTATTTATTGGAACGTCGATGTGGTTCGCTCGATCGATCTCACGAGACTCACCGCCTGGGCCACGCTTCGCCCCTCTACTTCGGTCTCGAAAGGCTCGTCGCTAGGGCGAGGAAAGGTCACGACTCGCGACTGTTTGTTTTGACGCGCTACGTTTTCTGGAACTTGCTGCGACGCGTTCGAAGCACTCAGTTCTGAGCGATTAGCTCTGTCTTCTTTGGAAATGTTGTTTCAAATAAATTGTCTACGAGTTCGACAACTTCCCATTTTATGTTTTTAGTTTAAAATTTTATTGTGTATATTTCTTTTATGATATCTATTTAAATTTTTACAGTTTCGGGGAAATTATATATTTTTATATCACGGTATCCTATTTGAAATTTCGCCGCAATTACAGTAAATTCTCGTTATACGAGAATTTAAATTTGTTATTGTTATTGCTTTTCAACCACGAAAATCTTAATCCGAGCCTGGTTCCGCTCGCCACATTATTGAAGAAGCTATTCAGTCTTAATTAATTATTTTACCATACTGTTATTCGATAATCCTATCATTCACTCAATCTTATAATCAACATGGTGGTCTTAACAATTCCATTGTATTCGTAGTTTTACTTCAATGGTCACCGTTATAGTTTAAATTAAATCATCTTTCACGAGAGGCATGTCGACTTCCAGTAAATTACTTTTCATTTAGTCCAACAAACCACACATCTTTGTCATTTAATCCGTTATCGATTCTCCAATTTCGAAATATTCATAGTTGCTATGTTGTTGTGTACTTTTGGGAATTAACTGCTCTTTTCGGCCGATTTTCAGAAGCAACGTCTTCTTCCTCCAGCCGCGAGTCTTAGCCCCTGCGACGGCCGTAATGCTCGCACCACATGAACCGTGCGTGGCGCATTAGGACGACATTCGTATCAACCACATCGTCCCAAAGAGCACTATTGTTGATGTGTTTTTGTTTCGGCCGTGGCGGGAGCCAAGACGCGCGGCGGGTGAAAGACTGGATTGCTTCTGAAAATCGGCCGAAAAGAGCAGTTAACTCCCAAGCCTGGCGTAGGCCACGTAGTGATCACTATTGAAGTCTACCATCTCTGCTACATACTTCCGATGTATTTCTAATCTAATTCGAGAGGAAAGTGTTGAAATCGCTGTCGTTTCCCGTTCTCGTGCGCCCCATTGCCCGTTTGGCCGGGAATATATCTATGCTCGCGTGTACCTACCTAGCTTCTTGCGCGCAACGTATTTTTGACTCTGCCGAAAAAAAAAACAGCTAGGGAATTGAAGAAACGGACAGACGAGCACACAACTTTAGAGAGCACTCACAGCTGACGAGAGAAAAGAGAACGAAGTGTCCCGCGAGACGGAAAGGGGGGTCAGCGAAGTTCAGGGAGCACAGATTCGCTCTGCAGGGAGAGCCGACGCAGGCAGTATTGGGAGTATCGGGGCGCGCTGTTCGAACGAGAGCGGGGCTGGATGTTCGAATATTTTCGGCACCTTTAATCGGATTGTCTGCCGTCGATTTAACCATAGCCTATCCGAGATCGCTGACACGAACGTCCAAGCGGATTTGTTCGGATAACCCGTCCACGGCTCGCGAAGGGATCACGCATGGTCGCCATTAGCCCGCGCCGTCGTTGAAGCACTGCAAGTTGGAAAAGAAGCGACAGATACTGGCGAGAGAAATAAAGGGAAGCGATTGATCTGTCAGACGACCTAGAGATGGAAAGAACGCTAAACTATACCGAAATAATACACTACAGACCGTCCACACGCCAGGGACAAGCTTGTCCGCTGATCAACGAGAGACAGAGAGAGAGAGAGAGAGAGAAAAGTGAAAGCGTCGCTGGTGCCATATCGAGGGGATTTCGTTGAACTGAACGGCTTGAACCGTCAGACTTGACAGAGAACACGACTTTAGTTCTAGATGAGCGTGTATGTAGTCGGGTTAGAGGTGTCCAAACAGCGTCGTGAACTCGAGTACACTGCGCTTCTCACGTACACTAGATATACTATATAGGGTAGGCGCAACAGAACGGATATATAGGGATATACATATATGATATATTTTTGACCATTATTCTACGATAGGTGGACCGTGTAGCAGTGATAATTGGAATAGAGAACGGACAAGCCTCCTTGGTCGCACTAGCTAGATTGCCAGAGCCCCTGAACGCTGAACCGAGCATCGATGGGATACGCGAGAGTGGGAGAAGCAGAGAGATTAACAATGATCGTGTTCCCCTGCAGAGTGATGTGCTCGAGCGTGTTTTGTGCGGGGTGTTTCCCTTGTTGGCTGATAAAGATCGACGCACGGAAGGCGAGGTCTTAACCGAGCACGAATAGGAATAACTGGAGTTTTTCATGCACATAGACTACACACACGCGTACAGACACGTAATATATATAATACGTATATTAAAGAAAAAAAAAAAAAGTATATATAGATATATCGTTCGAGCAGAAGCTCCCCCGACACTACGATTCTTCAAGAGAGTTCCTTTCATTCAGACTACCGTATACACTGACCTTTTCCAGAGAAAAAGAAACGGACGATTTTCCTCCAGACGACTAAAAGGAGAGCGGGAAGGAGAGATAGTAATTGTAGCTGCGATGTTGTACATACTATCGCCAACGAAAGAGGAATGCCCCGTATGCGTACAATTCTTCGGTTGTTCCAGCGAAACCGCGAGGGAAAATAGTCTAGGCAAACGTTTCATTAGAACGACACTCTAGGTAGATGAAGAAAAACTAAATAACGAAAGATACAAGACACGCGTTCCGACATTTGGGTAGCTCGATGTTTAAATATTCGATATTAGACTTTCTCGAACTAAGATTCTGAATAGTATTTTTCGAGTTAGATCGTTATGATTATTAAAGTAGCGTTAGTCTTCTAGCAGGTAGAGACGAGATCGACACTTTTACCACTAATTCGACTAATTGCATGTTAGTTAATGTGTGTATCCAGCCTAACGCCTAGTAAGCTTCACGTAGTGATAGAAAACATTTTCAATCCATGCCGTTTAACGACGAGTGGGGCGAATTTTTAGTCGCCTTTCGCGACACTGTCGACGACTCATTCGTCCGGATCTCTTCAATTGCAGTACCCCGCTTCCTTCCACCTCCCCTCGGCTTCTCCTTATTGTCCCTTATTAAAGAAATCGCGCCGAATGCTTAGTGTGTCTAATTATAAGCTACTATAAACGAGCAAGCAAACGAAGACGAGAAGAAAAGTAACTAGAAACACACAATTTAGAAGACGTAGGATATTTAACTGACACAGAAAATGACATTAAACCAGATATGTCGCTTCCTTGCTGCGCCACTGGCTGCGAGGAGTAGGGGCGCGCGCATGCGCCGACGACATTTCCCTCTCCGGTGCGAATTTCTTCATAAATGATTACAGTGGCGTACTCAAGTCTTCCGGGCAATTAAACTTCTTAGTGTATTTTGTAGAGGGCTAAAGGCAACACGAGTCTCGAGCAATGTGGAGTTAAAGTGTGGCTAAAAGGGCACGAAGTATTTGCTTTATTTGTAGAAATATTTGGAAGACTATATGGAATACTGTTGCGCGTCCAAATATTTAACTTCTATCTAATCATCAATACTCTACCTTTTCTCGCAAATTTTTTAAATGAACTTAAATTTTAGACCTTCTTTAGTAATAATTGTGTCGTTAAACAAATTTTAATCAGTATCCTGAACTATATTCATGTTGGAAATGGCAAGTACATGGCAATATATAATATTCCATGATACCTACTTATGTAAAATGTTTATCTCTTTTTTCACCGTGTTTTCCAATTCATTTTTGCCATTACAACTAAGGAAGTTCTTAAAAATAGTATTCTTTAACCACATCCTTTATCTCTCATTGTACTTTAATGCCACATGACCTGAAATTTATGTCACCTTTCCTTCCTCAAAACGCACCTAAGAATCTGGCAGTCGAGAAACTTTTGTTCACGCCACTGTACATACGTCTGCCTTGAAAATAAAATATGAAGAGCCTAATTATGCCGTTTTCAACGCGATGCATATGGTAAATTACAGAATGGACGTCCGTTGAGGAATTTCGAAGCTTCGAAGAACGAAACTGAACATAGAAATCCACCCCCTCCCTTGACACCAGTCCCTATGGAATCTTCGTTACGGTTGAATAACGCCCTTGTTCGTCCAACAAACTCGATAAAGTACCAACGCCCAGCTTTAGCGACCGATAGAATATGGATGTAATCCCGTTGAACGATTCTATCGAGAGAGAATCGACGTTGCGTAGACTAATTAGGAAGTAGAGCTCGTGAACGAGGACTTTTAATTGATAAATTTTTCATCAGACTCTCGTACTTCGCCACGAGGGAATCTTGGGAAACGTTCGTGGTGTTTTTCCTCGCTTAATCGTAAGCTTCTGCGCCTACCGCGAAACGCTTTCTAGATCCTTTATATCCTACAGACACACGAAGACATATGCATATAAACTTATATACTAAGTGTTTTTGGTCGTTTATCCACAAACGCGCACGCCTAAGCCACGCTAACGATAGGATCTTACTAATATAGTAGTGTATTTCTCGCCACGTGTTTAAACTGTTAGAGATAGTCGAAGCAGCTTAGGAAGTTCACACCTTGCGTCACTATTGCTGATCGCTGGTTCGATGACACCGTTTCACTTCGGGGCCCTTCGTTTTGTCGTTGCCGTGTTAAATATATTCTTTCTTTCCCACCTTTTTGGTCTTCAGTGCCTATTTACCACTTCTAACTCGAAGTTTATAAATTCTTCTACATTTAAACTGTAGAATTGCATTTCGATTAGTGAACCAGCATTTCCCAGACTTTCTCTTGGTTATTACGAATACAGTCTCGTTATTAAATGTATAAAAGTTTCTGTGGAAATATATTGAATGTATTTTGTTGATGTCTGTTAGGTAACGTCTGAAAATATTATATTTCACTTGGACTAACTTTTCAGATAATGCCAAGAATCCTCTATTTTTTAAATTCTATGTAATACAAAATTGTATTATATTGCTAATGCGAAATTTACTTTTAGAATCTAGGGGGTTTCCAGCTTCCGAATTATTTAACAAAACGTAATATGGGAAATGCTGTGTCAGAGTGACAAAACCGTATAACTTCTATTGTGGATACAATTGTGCAACATGTTGGTCATCGATAGATCCTGAAAATTCTATACAGTTTAGCAGATGTAATTAATGAAAATTATATTAGTTCTCAAATAAGCTGCCAGTGAATACTAGATTAATAGTTAGTTTTGCAATGGTTTTGTTTGAAATTAATAGTTAGAATTAATTAGTGTTGAAACCGTGCGAGATATTGTAAAAAATGAACCTCGATGTCAACGTGCTAAAAAGTATGTTGCACGGTACGCGAACTTTGCTTTCTCAAGTATTTTCAGTGGCAGAAATTGCTATAGATTCCTGACAGTTTAGCTTGTAAGGTGACGTTATCGTGTCTTAAAAACACGGATGAGCGTGGTGGTCTCAGAAAAATGGGGCGAATAGTTTGAGAAACGTATACTTTAACAAAATGCGATTAATATATACGAATTGGGTTGTGAGAAATTAACAAGATGACGTAAAAAGATATGTAACTTCAAATTAGACTTTTTCTTATATTTTTTTACAATTTAATTTTGTATTTCTACTTTCAACTTCAATACAGGTTTGATAATTATTTGAAAGTTGAATAATACACAGAAACTTTCTTGGAAAAATCGAAATCTGAAAAATAAACAAAACTTTAAACTGTGAGCAATCGTGCGAGAGCACCACTGTAATAAGTAAAAAAAAGAACTCCATAACACTCTGTGCCGTAAAAAGTAAAAAAAAGGCCCCACTTTCAGGAGATGTTGATGGAATTTAGTGAAGCATTCATCGAAATACGTTGCTGTTTATTCAGCTGAATATTTTTAACTCATTTCTTTGAATACTATACCTCCCCAAGCTGTTCGACCCCATTTTCAGATCAGAAGAATAGGTTCCTAGCTATAAAAGTTCCTCGAACGAGATTCCACTGTCTAACGTCACTACATTAGCTTTAAAACAGAACCAATTCATGTTTGGTTGAATGAGATCCCTTTTTTAACTCGGCAACGACGCAATCAGAGCCGTCGATTCGAAACCGCCACGAGAGCACTGTCATTCGACCACCGTTTCCTCTGGGTCCTGCATATATTGCCCAGCACACGATTGAATGTAGCCCTTTCTTGCAACACATTAGATAATCGAACGCCTATAGCCTCTAGAAGAATGATTCGGTGTTAATCACTGTACCTCGTGTTTGTATAGTTCGACGATGGCTTGATCTCCTCTGTCCTAACCCCCTGAGCCCCCTGACATGTCCTTCCGACATAACTAACACGGTCGCCCCCCTTGACTACAAGTTTTCTAAACGAAAAAGAAAAAAAAAAACAAACCTAAACGCGGGAGAACTCTAAATTTCAAACCGACGCTTATTGAGAATCCGCGATGATTATCCGAAACGACGCGAAAACGATAAGGAACAAAAACGAAAAACGCGAAGGTAAACACGATACTTTAAGCTCATGGATTTCTAAAAAGTATTCGCAATCTTTAAACGAGTAAAGAGAATTTTCTGCGACAGCATGGCAAATGTTCGTCAACGTAATAAACTAACCCATGAGTCGGGGACGAGGCCGAGGGGTTCCCAGCTGAGAGCCACTGGCGGGGACTTGGTAGCCCTTAGAACCGGCTGAGAACCTCGCGGTACCTCGGGTCCTACCGACAGTGATGTAACTATTAACATGTAATCCCTTAACGTTATATTTTTTCGGTGGTTGCCCCAGAGTTCACGCCACGCGGTTTATCCCCCAGAACGAAGAAGTAAAGCATTTCTTTTTTTTTATTCTATCCCGAGAAACGATCCGTGAGAGGTGAAGTTAGGTAGGGAGTATAGGCTGACGGATAGGCGCGCCTGACGTGAACTCGAGGGCCGCGCCAGCCACCGGCAGTTTGTGATATATTTAGTAAAAACAAATTTAAAAAGGAGAAAAAGGATGGTTGTTATTCGAATTAGAAAGGAGAGAGAGAGAGAGAGAGTGAGCGAGAGTGAGAGACAAAAAGAGAGAGAGAGAGAGAGAGAGATGCGGTTTTACATCCACACGCGAACACACCAAATGGATTTGATAACGCGCGTACTGCCGAGAGAGGCGGCACGTTCCATGCTGAAGACGAATCTTTATAGGGCATTCTGTGGCGTTGGAACGGCTACAGTGGTCGAAATTGCGGAATTTAGCCGCCAGCCGACTACCGATCTTCGGCCGCCCTACCCGTTCCATGCAATTTACTGACGCGCGAGACGAATTTTCTAACGCGAAAGAGAGTTCCCCAGCAGCGTGAATAGAATAATTTTATACAGCCTGCAGAGGAATTTTATAATCCGGAAATCGGTTACGAAGCGTTCCCCCTCCCGCGCTCTCGGCAGCATCGCGATCGATTATAAACTAATTGTAAATTTTTAGGTACTACCGCGCGTAAAAAAAAAAAAAAGAAAAAAATGAGGAAGAGAGGAGAGAGAAATAGGGGAGAATGCGAGAGGTGTGCGCTATCGCGGAGGGAGAGGAGGAATAACAAGGAAAAAAAAAATGATAATACACGTAACGACACACACATACACTATATATTGTAATATTATTTTTCGAACATAGTAATGTAATGTAGAATATAATATATGTATTATATATTACGATAATATGATAACGTAACGGTCATTTCGTATGGCGCGCCAAGGCTGAACGAAGTGTTTCTCGGAGTTTAAGAGAGAGAGAAAAGAATTAATTAAGGCCCAGAGGCGTGCGGCCGCGTGGCCCGCGGCGGCGACACCATATTTTTACCAAGGTTTTTTCGAATTATCGGAACATCCACCCCGTCGAGACTCCTAAACGTGATCGAGAACTATTGAGAGATCGCTGCCGCGCGCCACCGTCGCTTCCGCGCCGTCTTTTCGTAGCGTGGGGCCGTTGGAGTCGGTCGTCGAATTGTGCGGTTCGATCTCGTTGTGTTCAAGAGGCGAGGGAACGTCGATAAGCGAGTCAAACGGGCGCGCGAGCACCATCGGTGTTTGGTTTCTTCCAGAATTTTTTTTTTTTTGGGGGGGGGAGGGGCGGGGGGAGAGAGAAACGAGAGGAAAGGAGAAGGGTCGTGGCTGTTCCAAATATAAGTGATGTGGATTGTCGAGCGTTCGACGACCGAGTCGCCGGTCAATTTTCAATTCGTCGACTGGAAGATTGAAACGAAGGCGGCGAGGTTGTAACGGGACGATATAAGGGAATATCGTCTCATAGTTGGCATCCCCTTCGGTTTTCACTCTTCGAGCTGCGACACGTACGTATCCTAATTTTTCAATGTCCGCGAGAGGACGAAGAGTCGAGCAGAAGCGTGTACAGTGGGGGTGGTTGGTTACTACAATACGAATAAAAAAAAAAAAAAAGAGAGAGAAAAGGAAAGTCAGTCCACCCTTTTCCCCGCTTCCCTCAGCCTTCCCCGATCCTTTCCCTCCTATTTTTATGCCCGTCACTTTTAGAAGCCCCTCGAATGTCCGCCGGAAATGAGAGCGAAGGCAAGAATGACGTGGCACAAGAAAGAGGATATTAAATAACGATGCGTTCTTTTCTAATTATCGTCGAGTAAAAAGTCGAGTTCAAATTTCGACGATGATACTTTTGTAATACGTGAAGTTACTACTAATCTTAAGTTGTGTACTAACGATACACATTTACATACACAAACACACGCATTACACACGCACACACACATATACATATATATATATACATATTCTATATTATATATTATATTATAATTATTCTTGGCCATCAACCACGTAAAAACGAAATTCAATGGCTCGTCGGCGAGATAAGATAGATATTTTCCTTGTCGTTTTGTTTTCTTCTTTTTTTTTTCTCTATGCAGTTGTTGTATTCGATGTTTTGTTATACGAATATGCTGGCATGTTGAATCGTGAACGAGGAACCAAGAACCGCGGAATTGTCTATTTTCTGCGAGGTGCAATCTGCTCGTAACAGGTTTGTGGATACTTTCCTGTATGCTGGCACCTTCCTCTTATGAGAATCGAGAAAAGAAAATTTTGCTCACTTTCTCCACTAAATCGACACAAATATATGTTGAAATCGAAACGTGTGAATGAGGATCGCGGGAAGAAACTACGAGCAGCTTGCGCGTCACTTTTAATAGAGAGAAGAAATGAAAGGAAACTGTACGGACTAGAGGGAAATTAACATTGTGATGTTTACTGATCAAATATGTCAAAAAGAAAAAAAAAATGAAAAGAAAGAGAAGGCCCACTGGTTGAGGCCCGACATTTCTGAGTACACTATAAATAATAAACATTATGTAAAATTTACTCGGCGTTTTTTTCTGATTACACTTCCTTTCGTCCCTTAATGAATCAATCGATTAGAGAAACATGAAACGTTTTGTTCAAAATTCTTACAAGAAACAGTATTTTTTAATTTCCTCGTGTATTTCCCGAGATAATCTGATTTAGAACTGAAAAAAATTTGGTGTTTAGTTCTAGGTAATAAATTGAAGGAGAAAAGTTTCAGGTCGCGGAACAGTGTTTTTCAGAAGCAGTTTCTTTTGTTCAGCTGTGGCGCCGTCATTTTGTATTAAAAAAATTAAAAAAAGAATTGTGATCATACTTCGAGGTATGTACAATAAAATACTTCAAACAGATTTTGTATTCTTTTCACTGTATTCGCATAAAAAATTCTCAAAATCAAGCTCCCTTTCCGGGCTCTACAGTGGCATTACACCTTAAGCCCACTTCCCGGCCACAACGCGCGAAAGCATAGGTGACATTTATGAGTTTTTCTACAAAAATGTATACAGTGTAAGGTTCTAAAAGATTTTGCACTTTATTCTGCTACAAATGTAGAGTCAAAGCTACAGATACTTATAAATCTGTATTCAAACTTGTAGATAAGCGTTAGTGCAGTATAAGCGCTATTAGATGTCGCAAGCGACACGCGCGAATTCTGAGCGATAGCTGGCAGAGCTACAGTGCATACGCGCTAGAAACTGCATGTGCAATCACGTAGGATTGGTGCCACGTTCGAAATAGTACAAGCCAGCCAATCGTATGGAACTACGCTCGATGGATGCATATTGGCCGCTCACCTCATATACACGATTACGACGATACCAGTGCTATGATAAGCCGCGACTGCGCGCCGCCGGAAAGCGTCATGCGTCCATGATCTGCTCGTGGAAAAGTTGCTTGAAGTTAGCCGCACTTTCATATCGGTGTCTGTATTTCATCCATTAAAGATATTAAAAATGGAGCGGTAAAAAGAAAGACACCGGCTTCTGTCTATCTTTCCTTAGGGAATCCAGACAAAAAGAAACTCTTTCGCATACGGAGACAAAAAGACAAAGACATTTCACGTCGTAGAATGCGATGTACACACCAGTTGTTTGTCACTGTTGGAAAATTATGGCGCAGAAGGCTAAAGAGTAGGCTAGATTGGTTTTTATAAGATAGTTACACTTAAGTAAACGAAAACTTAAGGGGACTAGGTAGTCGAAAAATCGATTTTTTATTGCTTTCTCCGAAAATACTATCTTTTGTGAATAAAATGCCGTTTGGTTTGTATTAAAATTCGCAGAATTGTGGATTTGGCAGCTAAATAGGTCAACTTATAGCGTCGCCTTTGTTTAGAAACTTTAAACGTTTTTTCTCGAATCTTTGTTTGTCTTGGTTTTGCCGTATTTCCGAAAGAACGGAGGTTCTGATCGACTTGAAAAAATTATGGGATGCGAAAAACATGTGCCATTCCACGTGGAATCTCTGATGTAGTCTATAAAAAATCGAGATCTTGATTAAAAAGAAAAAACGAAAACAATGAACAAGAACGAATTTTTCTCGGAAAAATCGACGTTTTCAGCCACCAATCGCATAATTTTGGTTTAATTTTTGTTTTTATAGGTTCCACTGGAAACTATGATTCTAACAAAAAAGAGTCACACCTTTGAAATCGGATGTTAAAGCAAAACCACAAAAAAACGCTAAAATGTTTACCAGTCTGCAGCGCCATTTTTACAGCACATATATATTTCATACCAATTATTTTTCAATCTGTATGGTAGTCATAAATATTGGGTAAAAGGATACATCTGGATTTGCTTTCATGTTTTCACAAATAAATAAAGGACAGAGTCTCTTTCTCACGAGAAACGACTGCCTAATTCCTTAAGTCAGAACGTCCTAGGAAATTGCGCCTCGCCGGATAAACCTATAATTAGTTAATTATTAAACCTCATACTTAGAATTCGTAGAACAGAATTGAAAAAGTAAAAGAAATTGGGTTCTAGGGGAACTTCATTGGCCAAATTGCCTTTCAATGTCGCACTACCGTCAACTGAGGGAACATTGGCAGTTATTTAATAAGTATTAAAGAAGTAAAAGGGCAAGAATGGTATGCATTTCCACACTTGTAGTGCAATCGCAAACTTATAATTGGATACCTAAAGCAAATTTGAAAAAGTTACTTAAGGGGCTGTTCCGGTTAGAGCCCATAAAAATAAGTGATATTTAGGAATTAATTAAAGGAAAATTAATACATATAATTTAATGGGACTTTCTGCATTGGATTAAGGATGTCTTAAACTATAGAAATATATTTTTTGTTTTATAATTAATTATTGCAGACGGCACTGGGGAGTCGTTAAAGTCGAGCTGTCACAAAAATTCATCCAAATCGGTGGAACCTGTAGCACCTAAACCATTGGTCTGAAATAAAAAACAATGCCAGATTATTAAAAAGCATGAAATTCGCTCGTGGACTAGACCAGAGAAAATTACAAAAATTACATTTTTTGAGAAAATAACGACACTTGAAGTTTGAAATCACTTTCCCCCTATATTTTTCGTCTCTTCAATGCCTTTAAAAATTACAAATTTTAATTTTAATATTCCTCAAAATAAAAAAAGTTTCAGTCGAATCGGATGATAACTTTGGAGAAACAGGTGCCATCGATTTTGAGAACAGTGTTCCGAGAAAAACGCGTTTAAACTTTTACGCCATCGCCGAGTGGCCAGGTGTTATCCATGCATTCGCCGCTACTCAAATGCCTATAATTTCGAGAATCTTACAAATTTCAAAAAATTCTTTTAAACACGTATTCTTAAAAGGTTGAACATTCGAAAAATGAAATAAAAAAAATCGATATTCAGACCGGAACCTCCCCTTAAAATAAGAAATAAATATAAAACAGAGTGCACTGAACAAAAAAAAAAAACAAACAAATTTAAGTGTCAATGTAAGTTCAGATTGTCCAAACTTTCGCTGTTAGTGCTATTTATAGGTATGATGTGCCAGTCTTATCCCCTAACTGAGCTAATTAAAGTGTATTAAAAAAGAAAAAAGATAAAAATTCTACGCATTTCGACATTTCTGGCAGATCCAGAAAAGATGCAATGTTGGGATACTTAAATCAAATGCAAAAATGTTAATTTTTATATTACATATAAAAATGTTCCCGAAACATGCCAATGACCAGTTTAAAGTATTAGTTTGCTTTGATTTAAATATCCCACGAAAGAACATTCTCAGGGATCCTCAGCATATAAACGAAAGAGTGGGGATCGAATTGCGCAGAATCTGGAACTTTGAATAATAGTTTTCGACACGGAGCCTCGAAATGCCATGTTGTTAGGTGGAAGTAAATAGTAGCTTGAATCTACTAAAATCGCGTTATTCTTAGCTCTACTGATCCTAATATTGAGGATATTGAGCAGAGAGTAGGAAGACGAGAGATCGATCGAATTCCATAGAATCTGCAGCTTTGAATTGCGGAGCATGCGTCCCCCCACGTTCCAGCAGCGCCGATCGAATGCAACTTCAGACTGTGCCGCGTACCTTTCGTCGCAAAGTCGTGTGTAAACGTCGCGCGTACGTAGGCTGACTCGGCTGATCGTTTCGAGCTAGGAGGATCGGGCGCGCGCAAGTGACATCCGGGCCCCAGGGACCAAGCCAGTGAAAAATGCGTCGACGTTGCCCGCGGAAGTGGCACCCAGAGCAACTGAATATCCTGTGTCCGAAGCGCAGCGAGAAGGGAAGGCCTCGAGGAAGCCCGGGCTGTGCTATCCGAGGCCGTGGTGTAGCGTGCTAGACCCGCGCAATACGCGATTAAGACGTGGCTCCATGGCGAGCTACTCACGAGGACGCTCCTCCAGGCAATCCGAGTGAGTGATACGAAAACAATCGTCCACGTACCTCGCCGTAAATCAGTTGACCAATCAACCTTTTCAAGCACACCATGCCCTGCTACCTACTACAACCGATCCCTTTTTTATTTGAACGCTCGATCGTTTTCATCGGTTTCTCTGACCTGTCGACTACTCGTCATCCGCTCGATCGTCGATTGGATTTATCGTTCTGGTGGATATGATTGTTTATTTTCGACTTGGATGCTGTTGATTCGCTGATTTCAGAGTTGTCGGGACTAGTTAGTGTCTGACCATGCACGGCGTGGATCTACTGTCCCTATTCGAAGTTAGACAGATCGACGGCTGGAAAATCGATGTTTAGCGTCGCGGTTTTTACGATTTTCTCAGCGGTATCGTAACCCTGCGGCGCGTAACTGCCGACCGCTTTTGATTTATGCTACCTCTGGCCCTTGATTACCGTCGATTATTGTCGATTACCGCGATATATGTGTAATCGATAGAGTTTTAGAAGGCTTAGAGTTCGTGTTGGTTGCAGGAAATTCAATTAGCACAGATGGTGGGTCGATAATGCTCTTATTGGAAGAGAATATGCTGAAATTTAATAATTTTGCTATTGTTGCTCCAGTCGACTAATTTTTTATTATTGAAGCGACTGACCTTGATGCCTTTCTCAATTATTATCAGTGGCATTTAATTTGTCGAACTTTAATGTTAGTTTATATTTTCTTATCAAGTACGGTTCTGTTATTGGTATTTTCTCTTATTACTAAAGCTGATAACTTTTACTTTTTTTTCTTCCTTTGTAAACGTTACAGAAGTTTGTATTCAGTCCCAATCTCAAAATAACCTTCCCTATTGCAATTCTTTTTATTTTTCGCTTTCGTAACAAAACGCATACACTATTTAAAAAAATATCGTGCATTCAAGTATTTTCGAAATGTTTTTTGAATTTTTTACTTAATTTAGATTCGCTATATGATTCGGAGATGTTTACTAGGTATGGGAAGCTAATCTCCTTCCTGTAGTCGCGTGGGGCATCGTTTCCCCGACCAATATTGATTGCCAAACATGTTACACAATATGCGGTCCATGATATTGATTTGATCGTAGCACGCGGTATTTCCCTATCTGGACCGATGAAAATAATGGGCGAGTCTCGGGCAAGTTATTTTTCTCTGATTTGACTGAAAACGCGCAAATCTAGCTTCTTTCGATACATTTTAAGTTGACATTTAAATTATCCGGTACAAACTCCTTTGATTAATCAAAAGTCTTTATCTCACTCGCCTTTACTATCAACAGAATTGAACGAGTTAATTCAATATAAATCTTTATCACTTGTTTCAGTAGATTTTAAATGAAATTCATGTAAATTTCCTTAACTCTTCAACAACTTGAATTAAGTTAAATATAATTATTTTCAATTTAAATTTAGGTACAGTTATATAGATATTCTATCAAATTTTATCTTGATTTGGTATTGAATATTATGCAGTATTTTTCATAGAATATTACATATAATTTTATATAAATCCAAAATTAATACACGCACATGGATGGGGTAGTATATAGGAATAGAAACTTAAAAATATGATGGCTCAATATAAAAAACATTTTTCTCCATTTCCTAGGAACTTAGGAAATCTGTATATTTGTATGAATATAAATTATGTCAGGCGTAGAACACACCCATAAATAAATTTAACACTACTTTTAATAAATGTTAAAAATTGAAATAAAGTCACGATTATTTTATTATGTATCAGTTAATTTAAATTTAGACGTTTAAAAATAATTATGAGCGACACTAAGTTACTATTTTAATAATAATTTATTATTATTCCCGTTAATACGTTAAATGAATTTTATATACCTTGGTTTATGTCGGGGATAAGTATAAATATTTACAACATACATACACATAGTAGATTAAGTAGATTAATTTGACACAGTAGATTAATTTGAACAATGCAATTAAACATGAAGGGGATACTGAATAAGAAAAGAAGTATTATGCACATAGAGTTCAACAAAATACACGCAACGGTTATATACTCTCTGCTTTGTCTTCCCTGAGGCTATTTAATTTTTAGAAATTAGATCCACACCAAGCGAAACACATCGAGATACATTTCGCTGTGCTATACATTTATAACTTATCGCATGCTTCTAGATAAGCACTTTATAATCCGATTAATTAACTCATGGATTTTATGCCCAGTGACACAATGGATGATGACATCGACGATAAAGATGACACGAAACGGTGTGTATTCCCTTACAATATCTCTTCTTTAAACTAAATCGAAAGCGTTTCAGGCTGTCATTAATTATCAAATCTTCGCCGCCAGGAGATCGCGAAATTTAAGTGAAAAGAAGCGACGAGATCAATTCAACATGCTCGTGAACGAACTTGGAAGCATGGTCAGCTCGAACACCCGAAAGATGGACAAGTCCACTGTACTAAAATCAACGATCTTATTCCTTAAAAACCATAATGGTACACGCGTCTCAAATAAAACTAATCGCACGGTCTTACAGTATTCCGTTGATACTTATTTCAAATCCATCAATTTTACAGAAATAGCTGTTCGATCGAGGGTTCACGAGATTCAGGAAGACTGGAAACCGTCGTTTCTGTCCAACGAAGAATTCACGCATCTCATATTAGAGGTGGGACTATAGAAACTATTTCTTATATATTTTGTTGCTCTAGATATTTTGTCGTTAACTTCAAAGTATTGCACACTACCGATCGTAAACTAGAGAATCCTGTTTCCTTTTACATCGTGGGCAATAATGAATAAATTTCTATATTCGCTGCTTGTCTTTGTTTACTAATTAGAAATAATCTCGTTGCTTTTGGAAAGGCAGAGATTTGTGAGTTACAAAATAAAAAGACTTCGGGAGGCCATTGAAATGTTAACAAAGAATATATCTGAAATGATACAAACGTTCCTAAGAACTAATTGTAAGTCTGATTTATTCAACGAGATTAATTCGATGATGCTACTGGAGCATAAGTAAAACTTGATATTCTCGTTTTCTAAATAAACAATAGAACGTTCGAAGTTTACAGGGGGCTTGTAACACCGATCGTTTATTAATTACCATGAAAAGGTCTTTAAGATCTCAAGGTTACCGTCGCTAGTGTACATTCAAGAATCGAAGAGAAACAGTTTACAGTGCGATTAGCACGAATTAATTTGCAACGATTAAAATTCTTAGTGATAAAAACACAAATGACATTTCTTTAATGTAGGCTCTGGACGGTTTTATAATGGTATTTTCTTCAAGCGGGCGGATTTATTACGTGTCCGAAAGCGTTACGTCTCTGCTCGGGTACCTTCCAAACGAGCTGGAGAATACAACCATCTACGATATCACTTATCAGGAGGATCAATCCGCTCTTTACAACGTCCTGCTGAATCCCGCGAACACAAAAGATCGACGAAATATCAAAAAAGGTATTTTCTCACGCTAAGACGGCGAGATTTCATGCAATTTCCTGTGACAACAAAAAGTATGCATACACCTCCGATTCTTGATTTCAACTAACTTCTCGTTTAAAACCTGAGCTTTAAAAATGATTTTCTACTTATATGTTTTGTGTATGAGTATTTTTTTTGCTAATAATTTCTGCATTGCACTACGATGTTTCTTTTGTAATTTGCGATGAGTTAGCAACCTCTCTAATAGAGTACATTATTTATTGAAAGTTATGCTTTCTGTTTGAAAAGTGAGTGTTGGTTCAAATCAAGAGGCGGATGTGAATAATTGATACTTTTCCCTTTGAGTATATGCGTTACATCTATATTTTACATTTGCAGAGGACCAAATATCTTTCTCGTGTCACATTAAAAGGGGTGGCTTGAACGTTCAGGAAAATCCCGTGTACGAACTTGTACAATTTGTTGGATATTTTCGTACGTAATTAATAATAATTAATATCATTTAGCATGAACGTTTTCTAATAATATTCAATTCACTGTAAGAAATGATACACACTAAAAACCTCATCACATGAATTTCTCTTTTAATAGAATTCATTCAAATAACTTATACAGATATTGCGAATATATTAAAGAGCACTAAATTCGTAATCATTTCTTAAAAAAAAAAATAGATATTCATTTGAGAATTATAATGCAATCGAAACTGAAAAATTAAGTTTGTCAGAATGGTAACATATTATAGTAACATAATATTATATAAGAATTGCTTTAATTAAACCTTACAGAGCACTTAGCCTTGAATCCTTTCAAGCTCCATATATCAGTGTTTAAATATTAATTAAATATAGTTACATATCTATTTGGTTAACTATTTGTCAAATATAGCCATATATATTATGCGATAAAGTGTAGATTTCGCATAGATTTTTCATGAAGGTCGAAGGTACTACTCCAAGTTCGCACTTCAAACAATTCTTTACATACTTCGAAATTCGAAATTACTCGCCAAGCGGATTGCACTGTCCCTTTACAAACATTTTCACCAGAATAATGTTTGTTCATTTGAACACAGAAATTTCCTCCTTCACTTATTTATCTCTAACTAAATAATTTTAAATTCTTCTCATCTCTAAAAACACTTCACCTCTTTCCTACTGAATACGTTCGCTTGCAAAATAAATTAAAATGCAGCATGCTTTCATTAACAAATCGTAGACACATTGGCAAAATTTTATGGTCTGTTTATTGCAGGTTCCGATGTTGACACAGATGTGGACAACTTGCTCCCAAACACAAGGTTCAGCAACACCGGCGGAATGGACACAAAGTAACTCCCTTGCCAATTAAAAGTTACTCGAAATCAAATTGGCTGCAATAAACACGTTCCGTTTCTCTTAGATTGGTTTTCGTGGGTACAGGGCGCCTTCAGACACCACAATTGATAAGGGAACTGTCCGTTATGGACAACATGAGATCAGAGTTCACGTCACGGCACAGTCTCGAGTGGAAATTTCTATTTCTGGACCATCGGGCACCACCCATCATCGGTTACCTGCCATTCGAAGTGTTGGGCACGTCTGGATACGATTATTATCACGTGGACGACTTGGACCGGGTGGTCACCTGCCACGAGTCATGTAAGTATGCTACAGACTGGAGGAAAGGTTGAATTTATGGTCACAGAAACTCGTTTGCAGTGATGCAGAAGGGCGAGGGAACCTCCTGTTACTACAGATTCCTCACGAAAGGCCAACAGTGGATATGGCTTCAAACTCGGTTCTACATCACGTACAATCAGTGGAATTCGAAGCCTGAATTCATCGTGTGCACGCATTACGTGGTTAGTTACATCGATGTGATAAAAGAATTGCGCAAGGAGTCGGAGAGCTTCAGCAAGGATCAGGCTCCGGACACTCTGATGCCAGTGAAGCAACAGCAGGTAAACCTGCATTACCGTCTGGAACATTGTACTGTCACTGTGGGTAGACTCTTGCAGGCATCTGACACTCTAATTCTAACAATAGTTTAATCGTGGAAAGTAATTCCAGACGTTATAGGGAAGAAAATTAATAAATAAGATTCCTTACTATTTAGTTTCTAATGTACCAAGTGAAATTAAATTGGTTGCCCAACTGATGATTGGTTCAACATGATCGCGATTTTTGTTGAGGTACTGTATAGTCTAGGCGATAGAAATCCACGAAAATCGTTCATTTGTAGAAGCTAGGACAGCTTCTTTGTATATTTTAGTTTAAGGTCTTAGTGCAACTGTTTTTGGCTAGCAGAAAATTGTACCCCTTGTTAAGTGGATTATTCTTCATCCAGCAAAAAGAACCACGGATTTTATTTCATCGTTGTGAAGGATAATAATTGATACATCACATTTAATGTGTGATCAGTAGTTGTTTTAGATTTTGTTCAGCTGGCTCCAGTATTATCTAAATTTAACTGAAAAGTACAAAAGTAACTAAGTCCAACAGTTGGACCAACTCATTATACTGATAGATATAACATTTAGTATTAGATAAATAATTCTGCGAACATACCTATATGAATAATATCAGCATCATTTTCTCATCGAACTTTGCGACATAACGAGATTCTTCGTAGTCCATATGTAGCTTAAAAAAGGATTTTTTGCATACCTTAAAAGAATAAACAACATGATTCCGAAAGTTCTCGTGAATTCGAATAACTTTCCCTTGAAGTAATTTGTAAAATAAAGCACGTGTTAGAAGTTACCGAAAGTTAAAGCTCCCGGCACATTGGTCCGCAAAGTATCTGTGACCATAGATTATACGCATTCCTTACATCATTCTTTATCCGGCACAGAACACTTTAGCCACACTCAAAATTCAAAAAACTTTTTACAATTCTATTATAGGTACTTTGATAATCATCTTGTAATTCTGTATGAAATTAATTGCCTGCAGGTGACGACGTCCTGCTCAGCCCCAATGACGCAATGGCCGAATAAATCGTCGAAAACGTCAAAGTCAGTGGCATCCAACACTCGACCAAGGCATCGAGTCGATAATTCGGATAGTTCCTCGATGTCGACCTCTCTGAGAAACTCTCCCCATTCGCAAATAACGCATGTCACGCGATCGAAGGACACATCTGCAAACAGCTCAGTCGCATCGAAGGCTCAGATGCCCCAATTGGACAACAGGCAACAGTCGCAGCAACAACCTCAGTTGGAGGTTGATCAGACTTGTATTAGGTTCATGGAACAAGTGCAATATGCCACGGTTAACTTGCAGCCTGTTGTTAGTACAGGTTTTGCGGCTTCTACTACGCCGATCGTTTCGACTTTACCCACGCACGAGGTACTCAGATCAAAGGATCAATTATTTTTTAAACGCCTACGTTGAATCGAGTCCAGAACAAATCAATAGATGTGCAACAGAATTAGTGTCCCATGTTTATTTAGCAGCAATATGATAATGACGAGACATGTTGATAATGTCGAGATTCGTTACATTTTTTAAGAATTTTTTTGTTCTATCAGTGAATACCTAAGAAATTACTATGTCAGTACGCATATTTCAGATTGCGCGTGAATGAATTAAAACCGTGCACCTTGTACATTGCACATGGAATGGTCTCCTAATTGAAACTTGAACGTCTGGGAATATTTTCCAGATGTTGCATCAGCAAAGCATAGTGATGACACCGGCGCAGAATCAAATTCAAGACGATCTGCAGCGTAAGCACGAGGAACTGCAGCAGCTGATAGTGCATCAGCAAGAAGAGCTGAGAAGAGTATCTGAGCAGCTGCTTATCGCAAGATACGGCATTTTAACACCGTTGCTCAATGTAAGAATCTCAGAAAATGCATTACTAAATCTTTGGATTATTGAACATTCGAGACAATAATACTTTATGAGTAATATCAAAATAATAATATTTCAGAATAGTTATATTCAAAACTGTAGTTTATAAGCACTTTAACGTTCAAAGTTTACTTATTTTCTACATAAATCCATCGTGCCAAGGATCATCAAAACGGATGTCTACCACACCCTGTCCTCCCCTTGTTAATGCAAGCCTTACCGCTGGTCTGCTTGACCAAATTAACTAAATAGTGTATATTTCCCGCTGGTTATCTAGATTCCTTTTCACAAGAGACACAATATTGTTACAGGCGGGCATGCCATACAATGCAACGAACGCTTGCCAGCAAATGAATCGATGCAACAGTAACAATTCAAACGTGCAGCTGCCTACATCCAGTAGCGTGCAAGGTGTGAACGTTCTTCCCCTACCAATCACCGTTCCAGTGCCCATAGTGCCCACGGAACTGTTTCCCCATCCATTGCCAATCAGTCCAGTGCCAACGGTCTCTACCACGACGCAAGGTAACCTAGGTCCTATGATACAAACGCAACAGCAGCCCCATCAGCAGCCGCCGCAGCAGCAGGGACCAGCGCAGCAAAATGGCAACCCTGCAGACCTCGTACCTTTCCAAATCTGCCCGCATCAGGCTGACATGCTGTACAACGAGATGGAGCCACCCGCGAGTCAGCAACAGAGACCATCTCAAAATTGAACGATTCATATCCTACAATATCGTCGACTAAGACTTTTTGGCCTCGGGCTATCTGTCTCATTTTGCGGATAACGAGATAGAACGGAGGGATTAGCTAAGAACCTCACTTATAAAGCTTCGTAAGGTTCAGGCAAAAGAAATATGGAAGATTTAATATTTTTATACGTGAGTTGTACAAAGGATGTAACGCAAGTTGAGTGGTTCACAGAAATTTCCACAAGTATTTTCTTTCTCTTCCTTTCGTTTTTTGTTACACATAAATGACGAGTATTTAGTGTACGCATACATTGGATTGTTGGTGGGAATTAAGGGATTACTTACACCCAGAGGTCTGGAGAAAGCATATAAGTTAATATTGTATTTTAGTAAAAAGGGCGTCCTTTTAATGTTGAAATATCGAATTTTGTGAACAAAATTTCTTTTTTTTTCAAGAAGGCTTTGCAAGTATTTCCATTATTGCAAAATTGAAAGCAAAGTTTAAAAATATGAGAATCTCAGGTACTTCTGAAAGTTATTTATTTTTAAAATTTATTTGAATTTTCCACCAGCTAATACTTAAAAAACACGCCTCATATCCAAGCCGATATCTCCTTTAGTTAATAATAATATCTCATGAAAATTTAGAATAATATAGTTAAAAGATGTATCCTTTAGTAGAAAAACATTGTGTATGATTTTCGCTTATACTTTTCCCCCAAAAAATTCCTGAACTTGTATGCTTCTTCCGCGCTTCTAGGTGGATGTAATGCCTTAACGTACGATTTCTCCTAAAATCGTTTCTCCAGGACCATTGTTCCAAGGTACGTGTTCGATTTCTATTAATAACGACATTTTGAAATTGCTGTGAACTGCTTTCATTATGTATTTATTTATGATCGTAGTCTTACCTTTCCACGTGTAGCTGAGTCCTCTAAATGTTGATGTTACCAATTACGACGTATGTACAAGTGTGGATATATTGTTTAGATTTTCTCCCCGTAATGGCGGCGCGTGTAAAGCCGCCATTCAAACCGGGATGCCAAATTTTACGCAAGTCAGAAGAAATAGTTTAATTCATTTGAAAGAGTACAAAACACTTCTGGAACCACTGGAAGAACGTCTACGTAGACACTCTGTATTCCAGATAGCCTAATTATTTTCTTATCGCTGTGACGACCTGAATAAAAGAGAACGAAAACCCGTATTTGGGGGAACAGGGTATATTTACATGTACATATGTGCATACTGAGTCGTCCAAAATTATGAAGCTAATCGAGACGTACAAATTCCTCGTATTAAAATGAAGTGGAAAGTCCAATGTCCTTCTGCAAATTTGAGATTTTTTTCACGATATATGTAACCAATGCTTGGGATGCCGAATTTCTATGAGCGAAATTGAAACCCAAGCCGCAATATGAAGTCAGATACCAGAATATTATCTCGAAATAAGAATTACGAAATGAGAAAAAGTAGATCAATAGTACCTACATATAAAGAACCTACTTCAAAGAAATAAAAATGCACTGAAAAGTCAAAAAAAATTTTTTCCTTATTTAATCTACGACTCTCATATTTTTTAAGTCGGCAGCGGATTTACACAGCGCAAATGATGAGGTGCCGACTCAAAAAATATGAGAGTCATAGATTAAATAAGGGAAAAATTATTTTTCACTTTTTAGTGCATTTTTATTTTTTTGAAGTTGACTTTAATTTTTTAAATTTTTTATTTTTAACTTTTTAGTTTTAAATATATTGACACAACATACTAATGAGATATGCGTGTACGTACATAAAATAATAATAATTAGGTGATAATAGTCTTTATTATTAACCAGAACTGGCAAAATATTGGGCCAATATTGATGCAGAGTAGGATGGGACCACAGGGGCATTGCCCTCTTTCGAATAAAAAAAAGATTATTAAAATCGGTCCATATGCTGAGGAGTTGTGCGGGGACAAACATAAAATAAAAAAATATATACGGGTCGAATATATAACCGCCCCCTTTTTGAAGTCGGTTAAAAAGCACCGAAGCAGGGCTCGAATTTCGTTTTGTGTATCTAATTATGTGGCTACTGTCTCGATTAAGCTGTACACTTGCCACGATTCAGATGTTTCTTAACTCATGGTCACACCTTATAATTACAAATTAGTCACGTGGGGTTCACTGCATCCCAGCGCCTTTTTTGAGTTACCATTTTCGTATGTTTTAACTTTTAAGTGATAATTGTACATTTGTGTAAATTTGTATAAATAATGTAAATTTCGATAGGTTGAAATTTGTATTTGAAAAGGTAGTTGTGGATAAAGGGGATTTCTTTTTTTTTTTATTAAAACACAAAATTTTTAAATTTTGTTATTAAGTTTTAAAAATTTACAGAAATGTTGGCAAATACATGTCTGCGGTGCGATACACCCCGTGTTATCACGAAGGGTTAAAAGACAAGTTAAAGATGTGTTTACTAATCAGGCGAGCCCTGTGACATGCGTTTAGTCTTCATAAATTTAAAATAATGTAAAAATAAGAGAGGTGGTACCTTTGGTACATGAAAGTTATCAAACACGTATGAATCTGTTCGTGTTTCGTCGCCCTAAATTTAAATGCCACGCACCCTAAGGCGAATTTCTATGTTTGAACGGCAGTCTCAAATTGCAAAATACTAAGGGATTCTGCACTTTCTTTTATCATGAAGAATTTTTATGTTACGAGCTGTCCCATCATTTTGGGATGCTCTGTATATGTATGTGTGTTGTATACGGGACATCCCAATTTACTCAATCCTCAGAATAACTGCAGAAAATATTAATGATATCAAAAAATATATCGTATATTCTTATGGGGATATTATACAAATCCTTTAATGGTCACTTTGTGTTGTTTAATCAAATATTCTGGTATCATTGATATGAAAGTAAGAAAATAATAAATTCCCCTCACTCAAAACAATATATTCAGAATCGGCTGGAATATATACATATATAATAATCTCTAGCTTTTAATACGCCTACATTGACGTTACAATGATAAAAAAGTGACTTCTAAATATTTCACAAAACCCCTACAACACCGGATCATTGCCGGGACGTTGCAACTATGTTGCGGTGCAAAATTGTAACGTTGCAGATAATATTACTGAGACATTACAGGAATATTCCTATGTCCGCCCCGTGCAATATTGCACGGCAACGTTGCAGCAGCGTTACAGAAATATTGCGCTGCAACCATGCAGCGTCGCAACGTTCCTGCAACGCCCCTGCAACGAAGTGTGCTGTATGGGAAGTCGCATGCTGCAAGTTGAAATTATTTTAATAGTTTGATGAAAATACACTTTTTTTATATTTTAAGAAATGAAATAGAGTGTGACCATGTTTATTCCACAGAAACTTTGTATAATGTCTCCTCAGTATCTTTCAACTAGGTATCATTTCATGCGCTTTTCGATGTCATTAATAATTGCGACTATATTCGTATGGGTTGATTAAAATGGTACAACCCGTATATACATTATGTATAATGAAGAAATATATATTACATACTATGTATATAATATAAATATGAAAAATAATATATTTTGTTGTAAATGTACAATTATAGACTTTTCATATGTATCTGTAACGTAGGAAATCGATATGTATTATACATGTGAGTGTGGCATCGAGATCAATATATTTTATGATTGTTATTACTGTATCGATTATACATATAGGTAGAATTCGTATACATTCCGTGGGAAAATTGCATGAAGGTCAGTTGGAACGCGAGGACCGTGTCTGATCTGTTACCAATGTATTAAGACAATAATTTTCCCATCATAATTGTAAATGGTATAAGTAAAAAAAATGAAAAATATATGCGTACACAACGTACAAATAAAGGTTCCTACGAACAGCGAAATTATAGTGGTCAAATCGTTCATTCGTTAATCGAATATTTAGGTAGATACCTTAGAACAGGGTTGACCAACTGGTGGCTCGCGAGCCACCGCGGGCCTCCCCGCCTTACTGCCACACTGAACGGCCCCCTCCATACCTACCAGACTCTAACGATCGCAGTCGAAAAGAGAAGGAAAGAAGCAGGCATCGACTGCGATCGTCAGAGTCTGGTCGGTATGGAGGGGGGCCGTTCAGCGTGGCAGCAAATCGGAGGGGCCCCGGTGGCTCCCGAGCCACCAGTTAGTCAGCCCTGCCTTGGAACAAGAGTGGAGTAAGTAAATTTTACGTCACCTGGGAAAAAACTAAAGCTTGATGTGTAGTATTTAATATAGGTAATTTTACTTCCTCGAACACAAATTAAATGTAATATCCATACTGCTAAGTTCCTAAATTGCAGGGTTGCAAATGAAAAGTTGACGTCATTCAAGTCGACTTAATTTTAAAAAATAGGCTTATATTCATTTCATCATACATGCTAAATACCTTTTACATATCATTACGTATTACTTACTATATAACAAAAAGCGCGTTAATATAACGGGAATAATAGACAGAATATAGGATTCTACTGCTTCAATTTTCTCAAAGCGTCCATCAAAATTTGTACTTCTTGGTTCACATTGTAGACGAGATCCTCAATTTGATGCTTGCTATCGATTATGTTGATACTCTGCGTGTATGGATCGTACCTGACTCCAAACTTCCTTGGAATACTCTCGGCAAATTTACTGAAACCAAAAGTACGAATTAAGGCTAATTGCATTGACAATAATTTTGTCGAAAACGAAGCGCGATATCGACAAATTTTATTCTATATTCTCGACTCATTTTTTCATGTGGAATCACCCCTTAAAGTTTCTGACACCTGTTGCCGAACACTCTGTATATACCGTCTTTTGTTTGCGTGAAATGTGTAGTGTAGGAAACAGGACCTGAGATGGTGTATAAGCTCCGGAGTTTATTTTAGACATCTCTGTTTTAAACACGGCAATATATGTATATTGATGTACAGGTAAGGAGTTTGATTTCCCCTATGCTGTGATTAGATTAATTTTACTCGCATTGCACCTAAGCAGCGACGGCTCTAACATCGTGTGTCAATAGTCAGTCCGAGGGAAATCAAATTCCCTGAATGTATATTAAACAAAGAGAACAAAGGAACCGAGGGTCCAATACGAATGGAACTATATATATCTTTCTTTAACTGGTCCCGTATGCATTATGTAAACAGTTGCTTTCAGTGAAGTTACTCAGATTAACAATAACTTCCAAAATAAAAATTCAGGAGCAATCCATTAAAAATTATTAAATTAATAGGATAACAGTATCTTTTGAATGTAGCTCTTATAAAACTCTTCGTAACACTGTTATTGAAACACTAACGTTACAAAAATTGCCTCGTAAATTCCGTCAGCTCGTAAATTCCGAGTACTCGCACCCCTACTATGTACACGTAAATCAGTGTCGTTCACTTACATCATCTTCTGTTTCGCATCCTCAAAGTTCTCCGCAACGAAATAAACGGGTTGATACTCCGTTATCGGATATTTTTGCAATGCCGTCTTAGCTGGCTCAAAAGATCGCAGCTCTGGTTTGCCGCTCAAACAATATTCCAGTTCACCGAAAGACGAGAGTAATCCAGCACCGTATGCTTTCAATTCGCCGTTTTGACTGCAAATGCCATACTCTACAGTAAACCAGAAACACTGAAACACATAACAATACTATAAATTTCAACACACAATAATTATCGTTCAACAGCCTCTTTGAAAATTCTTTGATAAATATTAGAGCATCGCCAATATTTCAATATCGATCCCAACATTTCCAATCAAAGAAGTTTTCAGACTGTGTAAAGACTTCGTTAAAGCTTTCGATCTATGTACAAGATATGTATATTATTCATATATCTATTTAGCGAATTTTAATTGTAGATTTTTTCTCAAATGGAAATTATAGGTATTAATAACTTCGTTTAACTTTAGATACAATTTTTTTCTTTGCCCTGCTGCATAATCAGTAAAACAGAAAAATTAAGAAAAAATGCGAAATCAGACAAGACAAATTTAAAATTATACAGGAGAACGAAACAGTGAGTTCAAAATAAAGTTAAAGTCACCTGTCAAAAAGTAATAATAAACTTCCATTTTTCTATAAATTCATATTCCCTTAAATATATATGTATATCACGATTACCTGAGTAGATGCTTATTGAAAAGTACTGTAAAAAATGAATATGGTACGCTGAAATGGGGTAACTACCGTGGCTAACTTCTCGATGTATTCGTCGGGGGCGCCCAAAGATGCCAGGCCAACAACCTGACAAAACTGAGCGAACGATTGATCGGCAAACAGTGGTACATGGCCCAGCACTTCGTGGCAGATATCTGGTTCAGGTGTGTACAATGGTTTACTGCCATGCCTTATGTACTGCGTGCAGTGAAACACTCTGAATGCTAAGCCAGCCAGGAAATCGCGCGAGGAGAGTAACCCAGCCACTGGGCGAAGCGTAAAACCTGTGCAATCTGTACCAGAAATACATCTACGTAACATGAAAATCGTTAGTGGAACGTGGAATATTTCTACTATCTAACATTACAAATGTTCATTGGGATGAAAGTACCGAAAGAGAATTTGCGATTTATGTAAGTCTCGGAGACTCCAGGCAGGGACAGACATGATGAAGCTAGATCAATCGTTAATAAAGCGGAACGTACTTTTGGGAGGGGATTTTCATTTCTATCACTTCTATATTCCGTGAAATTAATCGCAATTAAGTATAGTAATACTTTATTTGCGAGCTATTTGAATATCAGCGAGATTAAACTCATTGTTAAAATGATAATTCTGTCAGGGGCGGATTTGTTCACAGGCTAAGTAAGCTGCAAATTTTCGAAGGTGGTAATTTTGGGGAGCGACAATTTTGAGGAGCGGACAATTTTGAGAGGCAGCAAATTTTGGGGAGCGACAAATTTTGAGGGATGGCAAATTTGGGTACCGGCAAATTTGGAGAGCGACAAATTCTGAAAGGTAGCAAATTTTGGGGAGTAACAAAGTTTAAGCGAAAGAAATTCGGAAATGTTTAAAGACAGGAGCTTCGGACAACTTTAGAACTTCACTGTTTTTTCATGTAGCGAATTAGCAAAAACTTACATGTGAGTAGTCATATTGAATTAATTTGGAAATTGTCTCAACTCTTTTCAATTAAAATATTTTATGACATTTCGCGGAATAGGCGACAGACGCTTATTAGCCTAGGGGCACCGAATCGCAAAATCAGGCCCTGAATTCTGTAGATTTTATTTAGACAATTTGGAAACGCACTTAACATATTCAAAATTGATTTTCTTTAAATGTGGACTCTCGTGTGAGAAAGAATTATATTCTACATCTGTTAACTTATTTCTGGATGAAGAATTACATCCTTCTTGTTCCATATTTAATCAACGACTCTCAATTTTTTATGTCAGCGCCTCATCATTTGCACTATGTAAAACTGGCGCCGACTTAAAAAAATTAAGAGTCGTAGATTAAATAAGGGACAAAATTATTTTTCTTTTGAGCGCATTTTCATTTTCTTTGGCGGTTTTAATTTTTTTTTAACATTTGTTATTGTTTACTTTTTAGTTAATTAAGTTCTATAACTACATTTACTTAAATAATGAAATCGATTAATGAAAGAGGTTTCTTATTTTTGGTGTAACTTAGAAACTACTTAACCGATTTCGATAATTCTTACTACATGACCTAAGTTGATTGAAGCTAAATTAAATGCAATAAGTTTCACGAAAAACGGTTCAGTAGTTGCGGAGAAATTCGCGGGAAAACATAATAGATACAAACATACATACATGGTCAAAATTAGGCCAATAGGTTCAGATAAGTAAATAAAGATTAACTAATGTAATGCCAACCCATTTGGACAATGTTATATACATACATACACATCGAACGTAGAGACTCTTTCATTTTGAAGTCGGTTAAAAATACATGGTTTTAGCACTCATGTTTAATATACTTTTTTCGTTAGTTTGAACTTGTGGACTACGTTTGCAAATTTTGTGACAGAAGCTCCAAGTCGTTCTATATCTAATATTATTATTATAATTTGAAGAACAGTTTGTACCTTTCAAGAAGTTCGATATATCCTGCAGTTGAGGAATATTGTCCTCTCTGTAACCGCAATTCTCAATCAGTAAAGGAAACACGTGATTATGCTCCTTACAGGCATTGGTAGGATAAAGCTTCGTTAAATTTCTAAAAATTACACCCCACGTTTCGATCTCCTCTTTTGTATACTCAACTCGTGGAATTGGTTGACCGCTGAAAGGTGAAGTTATACCCGGTAGAGTAACGCTTATACATCAATGGTATATTGCACAAATATTGTATGTCCACTTTTAGTGTTATTTGAATTTTTATATTCAACAAATCTATTTCATAAATCTGTCAAAAATAATATTTTTGTTCATTGTGCCTATGCCCTGTTTTTCTCGAAAACACTAGAAGTGGACATACAATATTTATGCTGTAAGCCATCGATATGTATATGATGCCATTATCAGCTGCTGAAAATTATTTGTATACGAGCCCTATTGCCATTGTCAAAATTGGACACTTACTGTCTGTAATGGTAGGCTAAGTCGGCGAAATATTTGCGCCTTTGCCTGTAAACAGGATCCGTGAATCCCGGGTGATCACTGTCGAGTTCAGATCCATACGATAGAATTTGATTTGCAAATTTATCAAGATCCCTAATTCTTCTCGGGAACCATGGTACTGTTCCCATATTATCTTTGTGATTCCTACAAGCAATAACAGTGCGATTGAAATCTTGAAATGCTTCTTGACGAGCTATAAAGTTATAGGTACTTGAAAGGTATTCACCTAGAAATAATCGAGAAATAGCTACATTGCTCGCGTAAACACTCTATCGCGGAGCCAAGACTTCCACCAGGTGCACATTCCACCATGAATTCGTAGACGCTAGATTGACGAAGGGAGCTTCTGGATTCAATATGTAACAGATTAACTTCATGTCTCTGAAAATAAAATCGTTCAGATGAAATCCACGTAAAAGACAGCAAGTACCCGTTTGACAAATTTGTCGGTTGCGTCTGTGGAAAAGTTTTATCGCCCTTTTGTAGTGTTGCGACGTAAACAAATATTGGCATCATTTATTATACAGCATCATTTATTTCTAGTCACTTGGTGTATCCCCAGTGTCCATCAAAATTCATATTTAATTTAGTGGTACCAAGTCAGTAGAATATGATGGTCGACTAATTACTTCAAAATGTTTTTAAAAACGGTTCGCATCCTTTAGTACAGAGCTTCGTTCGTTCAGTTGGTAATGGTTTTTTCAGAATTAAGAACTTTATTTTCTTTTAAAAATTCATAAGACAATAGACTTTTCACTGGCTTTGCTACAGTTGGTGTTGATTAGGGTGGTTCTTATTTTCGACTTTGGAATTTTATTCGCGGCACCCCCCAGAATAGTTCCAAATAATATAAAAAATCTTTGTAAAATTTTGAATCCGCTCGGATAATGGGAAAGGGTACCCCTAGGCCCTTAAACATTTAAATGATTATTTAACAGCTCACAAAGTCGATTTTATACATATAATATCCTCCAAGCTATTGATTACATAAAAAAATATGTCAAACAAAAGTTGTAGATCCAGACAAGGAGCATCTTTTATGTTCTATTACTTCTTCTCGCCCAAAAAGCGGTTTTCGAAAAAAGATGATAAAAAGACAAAAGATACAGCTTTCGTTTGATATATATTTTTTATGTAATCAATAACTTGGAGAATATTATATAAATTCGAATTGGTGGGCTGTTAAATAAATAATTATATGTTCAAGGGCCCAGGGACATCTTTTCCCGTTATCTGATCGGGCTCAAACTTTCACAGATGTTTTTTATTTTTTAAATCTTGTAAAAGAAATTCACCAATAGTAAATAAGAGCCACCCTAGTGTCGATGCTTCTGCGTCACAAAACATCTTGATGATTCTTGATGATTCTATGAAATCTTTGATGGAAACATTTTGTTTCTTAAAAGATCTCAGTGTTCTATACTTCAAGCTGCCCAGAATAAACCAGAGAAAGGCTAGCAAGGGTGACAAAACTTTCCCATAAAGTAACGTGTGTACGGTATTACAGTTTGATCTTCTCATTTGCTAGCACTCTTAAAGGTACTAAGTAAGTAGGCAGTCGTTCTTGTCGAAAATGAAGCATTTCCTTTTCATTTAATTACAAAGAAATAAATTGAAGTTGAGACTTGTTCTTTGACACAAAGTTTGTTAACATCATAAGCCTTAAAAAAACATGTTTATTTAGTAAAACATATGCATTGTATACGACGCAACAGATGGGTCATTAAAAGTTTTTTTTTTAGAAAAGTTTATTTTATTTTGTATGCCAAAATATTTGCCAAGCCAAAGAGAAAGGCATTTCTTTTTGAAAAATCTAATGTGTTTTTATGGCGATGTTTTTTATTATTTATTGATTATTGTGGAATCTCGTCGAAAACTAAAAGTTTCTTAAAGTTAGACAGCTTACGTTGGGGTTGACCCTAATTCCAAGGAAAGAAATTAAATATTGAAAAATTTATAACGTTTAAAATAAAAAGTTACTTTATTCCTCAGATAAATTTACTTTATATCGATGAAAAATGTATTATAAATCAAAACTAAAATTAAAATTTTATATTCAGTCTCAGCATAAACTATCTAACTTTCAGAAATATTTCTTCCTTTTGCGATCAGATGACAGTGACAGGTACTACACGTCACGTTATCATCGTCGAAGAGGTTAACAAAATTCCAAAATAATTAATAAATAATAAGAAAAATCGACATAAAAAATATTCTTCTGCAAGTTTACAGATGCCTCCTTATATCCCAAAACGGTTTAATCCAATATTAACAATAGTTTTTAAAAGAAAAAATCAAAAATATCAGTTACTTTTGGGGGCTGTTCACGAGAGTCCACCCTTAACTCATAGGGTATCTCCTTTATCGATAAGCTTTTTGTCAAGCAAGACCCGCTATCTTAGAATGAACTTATCGCGTTGACCTTGAAATTGAATCCAATACATCGTACTTACGGCAAAAAGTTGAAGATATTTGCCCAGAGTTCCAACGGAATCATCTTCTTTTGGGGAGAAGATCAGGCAGGTACTTTTAGCGGTGTCCCTGCCTTCCTTGATGTAGTTTCCTCCGTGCACCAATTTAGGCTTTTAAACAAAAAAAAAAATTCAAGCACCTTGTCTTGCGTCTAGTAGTATAAATTAACATTATTCAATTTATTCCGCAACTATTATGCACCGTTTCTAAATCATTTAAACGCCTTCAAAATATGCAGCTACTTGTTTTAAAGTCATGCAAAAGTCTTACATCTAGCATCGTTAATGAGAACACACAGAGGACAGCGGAACTGATCAGTGGCGTTATTTATAAGACAGATCTACAGAAACTACGATCGATTAAGTCCTTTAACGCCTATTTTATACGATCGAAGAGCGCTACCCCCTCCCAATCTCAGTTGTTTTTGTTTAGCTTTCAGCACTTCATTACCAGGTTTCGACAAGGAAATAGATAACTTCGAAGTTTCCGCGCTGAGTTCGAGGAAAACCCTGAAGTTTCTCTTTTCCCATTTTCTCTATTCTCCCCACTTCCGGGTTCCCAAGCGACAAATGAAAAATGCCATTTTGCGTGTAGCTTTCTTTCGTTTACATAAAACTCGAATGATGAAAACGAAACGAAATCTTTCGTGATCGCCAGACGTAACTTTGGTCAGCTTTGCGTCATGCCAATTACGACGATCGATTTGGATGCCAAGGTCGATTTCGCTGGACTGGACGTTTTTTGATCGGGAACGAGGTGAACGTGGGATCGTTGTGCTCAAAGAAAATAGATTTCATGGCGAGACGTGTTTCTTTTCCTGTGGCTTGGAACGACTTCAAGCCGGTGAACTGTTGAACTACTCGAATCGAATGGCGGCCGATGATTCCGCGGGCATAGAATCTAATGGCGAGCTCTGGCCGCGTATTTCCGCGATCGAAACTGATCGATGATTTACATAAGTGAAACCAGTCGATGGCAATTTAAATCCCTTGATACCGACTCACGGCATTCTGGCCAGACATCTGTGATACGTGAGAGCCATTTAAATACGATTTGAATAGGTTAATGATCGCCAAGCTAGTATCCTTCGCATCTTTGCAACCATTAAGGGTACATTCACCATTTCTGTCGTAAAATTCTAAATCTTCGTAAAATATTTTCAATAATTTTATGTATTTTAGTTTGACGAATTACTGTCGATTTATCCTGCGTCACAAACTTTCCTTTGTCTCGAGCTGATACAAAGCACCGCATAACATCGTTTTTGGCGAAGTGCAAAACATTCAGAGTTATTTTTGCTCGCTCCACTAGAAAAACTATTCCTGTCTTGGAGAGAACAGGTTTCACATCGACGTGCGTTACGAAAAGTAGCACGTTTCATTTTTCTTTCGAAAAGCAGCACGTTTCAGTTTGTTGAGGTGCATTTTTAATCGAGGAATTCAACTTATGAAAATATCGTTTAATAAATAATAACTCCATCTAATCTCCAACAGGAAACACGTATGAATAGTTTAATTTGCGTAACTTAAGTACGGTATTTTAATGTTTAATAAATTACCGACCTAGTGCTAAATAAAAATCGCGTCGGAAGGTATTTAAGTTGGCGCACTCGATGTTTCGTAGCCAACCATCCAAATGTGGTGCTTTTGAAACGTGATAGTTTTCCTGATAACGAAGAGCAAACGTGCTGTTTTTCGTAAGAAAATTTAAACGTGCTACTTTTCGTAACACACGCAGATATATGGAAAAACAATATTTCCTTTCCTATCTGTTTGGAAAGCAATGACTAATGCTAATGACAAAAGTAGTTTTCGATACTCGATCTGTGCAAGTTATACTTACGTGTCTGACGTGTAGAATTGTTTTGAATAATATGTAGAACGACGTGTGATTTTCTTTTGACACTGCCTACGTTAACATTTTTTTTTCAGTTTGAAGAAGTTTGGAAAACAATATGGATTTATTTGCTGCCATTGTCTACTCGCTGCTGCTGAGTGTATTCTTGCATCGAATCAAGGTAACAGATAGGAAAACTATTGCTTTCTTGATTAAGCGCAAAATATTGGGGCTATCTTTAATTATTCGTGTGTAAAGTCAAAGATAATATTTCTAAGATTGCTATGATTTTATTAGAATAAATAGAGCTCTATTAAAATTGACCTTATTAGCAGTATTAATTGAAAAATAATAATCTCAAACAAATTTTTATACGTCTGTCTTGCTTCATTTTTTAAATACTTTTTTAATTATTACCTAAAATCTGAAAGCTTCGCATTTTGGTACCCTTGCAGCAGTTTAGCCTATACTTGCATTCAGTTTCAAGTGAAAATATATTCTCTGTCTCGTAGTTTTCGAACGTTGTTGATAATACGCTTGTGTTTGAAATGCAAAATATTAAATCTATCCTCAATGATCCGGTTGAAATAATCGTTAAGAAATTAAATCATTTTATCGCTATTTTACGCGTATTCTACTTTGACACGTTCCGAGAACTTTTACATGCGTTTGATAATTACGTAAAAATTCCTTCTAATCGCGAAAAGTTTTATCGTGTAAGGATTTCGTAACGACTCGCGATAGACGCCATTTGGATATTCGATTAATTAATTTTAATCAGTCTATTAGGTAACTAAGGACATCGATTATGATACTCTTGATTCCTATTGATAAAACTGGCATAATTTCTCGCGTCGCGTACCCTAAGTTCAACGGTATTACTGTCAGGTTACTCTTACTTATCAGCGAATGAATGCACGTGGAAATTCGCGGAAATGCTTTCATGATTCTATTGAGTAACCATCGCGGAAAGAAACATTTATCACGATTTTTTATTACAATATAGGTACGGCTTGACGCGCAGGTAAAACGCTCCTCTATGCCCCATTGCGATCTCGTTTGCGAAGCAACGATTCACATTTTCCCTTCTCTTTTAGCATCTTAAAAACAGGTTTTCTGAATACGACGCGAAAATATATATACTTATGCCATTGAAATGGAATTAAAATGAAGTTTTTCTGATGCGCATTTGCCTTGATACCGCGTGATTCAGATTCTTGCATGAACTACATATGTACGTAGCAATACTAGATCGTTATCTGCTTTACGTTTTGCGTAGATATTTATTCTACGTTTCGATCAATACTTATTGGAGAAATTAGATGAGCATTATACACTACCCCTTTATTAGACTATGTACGGAGTACAAGTGCCGTTTACTTTATTTAGGACAAGTAATAATTTAATTAAAAGTAATGGAACTAAATATGGATTAATCCAGTTTAAGCCAGATCAACATAATTGTGTCAAAATTTAGGATTCGATTAGGTGTAATAGTGCCTTGTTAGAATGAACAGAATTTAATTTGAAACTTGGCCATAAAATTTGGTCAGAGATAATGACATTTAATTAAAATCAATGAAATCTACATATTTAGGCTGGATTAGATTAATGGGAATTACGGAATGAAAAAATTGATTTAATGGAGTTAAAAGTATGTACGTAACAATCCAAACTACTCAAATTATTTGTCTTAATTATTCGCAAGTCACGATAAAAAATTAATGATTGGTAAATAGTACATGTGTATTTCATGATATTTGACACGGACCAACTGAATTTGTATATCATTAAAGTCGGTTGAAAGATTTAAGACTATGAATCATTTAATATTATTGTCCTACAGTAGCATCCATAAATTATTCGACCAACTCTACATATATGAGGAAGGAGTAAGAATTATACTTTTAGCCAGGGCCGACGTACATTGTTTCGAAAGTATGGACTATTCCTCACTTCAGATTTTGCTGTGTGTGGAATTTGAAATGCACTGTTACCATTTTTTATTTTTTGTTTTGGTGCTATTATTTTGTAGGCCGTGAAAATTTGATTTCTTAATTTCTACTCCCCCGTCCCACCAACTCGACACTCTGGAAAATTTTGTTCCGCTGACCCTGTTTTTAGTGTAAAATTATTGAATTCACTGAATAATAAGGATGGTAAGAAACTGATTTCTTTTGTAAAATAACTGGTTTTGGGGGAGAATAAGCAGTATTCACGAATAATAAATAAATCCACGATCACAATTTTCAGTCAGCAATTTGTTACGAAATACATGATGATAGTAATTAAATCGTGTATTCCAATAAACAATCTTCCAACAAGTCTTTAATATATTCTGCTTCATTTTATATTCCGTTAACACAAGATTAGCAGATGACGCCGCTCGTCTCTCGAAAATGAACTCGGTAACTCAAAACAACTTTAGATGATTGAAGGAAAATTACCAGGATAATTACCAATCGGTGTTGTACATTTTCACGAGTTTCCAGCAACATTGCGTCAAAGTTTCTATAGATTTTCCGTACACGCCTTTCTCACCTTATCAGGGGACGAGCTGTTGAACACGTCATCTTCTTCCGAAGGTGTCTGACGTTTCGGTATAGTCTTTGCATACATCTCACTGACTGTAAAACAGAATAGTGAAAGAGTTGAGAGTGGTTGGTATCGTGTCACGATTTTCACAAGCCGAGCGTCTTGATATGACTGGCTCTTGCCGCGTCGCGCTCCACAGTTTTAACGAGACGCCGGTACAGGTTTGAAGAAAACAACCTTACTTGTAAACGAGGGGATAAATATTGACACCACAAAATTCTCCAGTACTTAACACCCTTCGTTGGGTCTAAAAATATCGGTTGCCAGGAGACAAAGAGGGCCCACCCACAACTATATGGCTATCATTTAATCCTTTCGCTGCGTATTTAAATTTTCGGACGATTCTCGAAAAGTGTCAATTTTCAGACGACGTATTAATTAAAATATGTACTGATCAATTTATAGGAATAATATTGACTCCTAAAAATGAGAATATTACATCCGAATTAACGAATTCTCTAATTCTACTAAAGTCTACTCTACTTATTTCTGTACTCTGCACAATTCTTAGCCAAGTGCATGCGTGCTAGACGAGATTTCATTGTACATCTGACTTATCTTTGCACCAGGAATCATTTCCTTTCCCGGTGTACCGAGATTTTACCAAAATGCAAACTACAAAATGCAACTGCAGTATATAGATCATATAGAATATTTAAGAAAAACGGACAGCGCCAATTATTTAATTTAAAACGAATACAATGAATTTAATTGCATTTTGAGCTTTAATAGCAAAATATAGTCTTCAGAATTGCTTGTAGCTTTTCTTATTCAAAACTATTTCGATGCAACTGTTAGTCTCCCGACTTCCACAGAAATACTTATATATAGTTCTTAATTAACACCATTTAATATTTCATAATTATTGATGTCCATATCTTCGATATTTTTACGAATTTCGGTCCCAAATTTTCAGGAAATATTCATGACATATCAAACACTGAAAATATGAAAAAAAAAATGATCTTTCCGACATATCTCGGTTTTCTCGTCTTTATAATTAAAAAGTGTTCGGGGTGGATTTTAACTTTCAAAATTTGAAAAATAAAATTTTCTTGTTTCTCGAACTTTTTTCAAAAACCGTTTGTCGGACGGGAAGTAATACAACATAAAAGATTATCCCTATCTGGATCTACAACTTTAGTTTGACATATTTTGTTATGTAATCAATAACTTGGTGGATATTATATAAACTCGATGTTATGAGTTGTTAAACAATTCTTTAAATATTCAAGGACCCAGGGGCACCTTTTCCCGTTATCCAATCGGGCTCAAACTTTACACAGATTTTTTTTATTCTTTTGAACTATTCTAGGGGGTGCCGCGAAGAAAATTCAAAAATCGAATTTACTAATTAATAAATTAAATAATTTGCACAAAGCGTGTCCCGTATCGACAGATTCAAAAGCACTGTAGAGTCGTGAGAAGTTTCCCAAGTAACATTCTGCTCCTTGCACCATCTCTCGCATCGGTTTCGCCAACACAGCTAATAATAAAGTGAAAACTGTTTACCAACTATCAACGCCAATGAACGGTCAAATAATTTGATTGAACGCCACAGAACCGAGCTCTTATCAGCTGGGTTGACCCTCGCGCCGCTTCTCCGACGCGAGAGGTCGGCGAAAGACGCGCGAATGTTATTAACATTGTTGCCATAATAGCGTTGCGATACTGGTATTGGTGTGTATCCAATAACAAGATGATAATGAAAACACGATCGTTGCTTCAAAAACGGAGCAAGCTCCGTAAAACATTGGGCGTCAGTGAGAAATTATCTTCGACGACAGTTGTAGGGGAGAGACATTTTGCTGTGAGATCTAAGAGACTTTGAAAATAGAAGAGTCCGTGGCAATTCAAGGGCCGGCGAAGGAGGATCGAAACGTTCGTGTTGGTGTGCTTCTAGACATGTGGCGATGACGCCCCACTTGGTAAGTACATATTTTAAACAGGTCGAAGATTCGAACAACCCTGCAATTAAAAATCTAACTTCCGCTTTCTTCGTCAATTTTTCGAGAGATCCGACACTGTGATTCCTTCGTTACTTGAAATTATTTTCTCATTTGGATTGATACCGTAGACACAAGACCGGAACAGCGAGCGATGTTACATGGATTCCGCTTCTCTACTCCTGGAAACGAACCGATATTCAACTTTCGTTCGCGTCGACACACCACTGAGGAGCGTGGCAGAAAATTTTTGTAAAATTAATCATTTCCAAGATACCAAATCCATATACGGCTGGAAGAAACGTGTGGGGATTACTGTGAAACGAAAATGGCGCTCGACTACTTTGCTGGATGCGTGGGTGGTAAATTATCTATATGCCTGTTTTCGATTTTCTTCGAGGAGAGTAATTTTAATTGATAAAAGTGGTGCTCATCCATCTTGTTTGAGAGTCGTTCTAACAGTTAGTCAGTAAACTATCGTCTTATCGCGTGACCTTTATCGTAAGTTGTCAGCTGTTGATGACATTTTCATTGATAATTCGACGGGCTTGAAAGAAGTTAGACAACGAGAAAAATGTATAAAATTGAAGTTAAATAATTTTGAAGAATTTTTGGGAGGTGGTAACTAGAGTTGCAATGAAACTCAATTACCGAAAATAGTAAGGAGACATAACATTTTTAGATAATTGAACGTTCATCTTGCTGATGTCAAGAATTCTAAATATATTTCAGGTGTTAATAATGTACATGTCACAGATAGAAATAATGTATTTAATACTTTGTAAGTTCTATACATCTTTGCTGTGAAACCATGTAAATTTGTTATCACATTCGACTGTGTAGGAGTCAATTATAATTCAACAAATGTTTTGCTTATGTGGAAGTAAGCTTATATGATAGGGGATGAATGGAATTTACTTCAACAGAACAAGTTGTAATTTCATTTCTTTAGTGAAAACTATAAGTCTACAGTCGGAATCAAATCAATTGGTCACTCAAAGCCACTTCTCCCTACCACGAATAACGCAAACCACTATCCCCGCCTTTTCCACGATCCAACCGAATACATACTTTCTAAATTGTATCAGCCTTAAGTGGCAAAAGTCAATAACTATAACTATAAGTAACTGTATAACATTTGGCGTCCTTGTGCCAGTCATTTTTGTAAAAGGTATTTTGAGTAGAATTAACATTTCTATCTCCAGTCGATATTGCCCCTGAAGATGAAAGCTTGGACTAGAGTAAACAAAAAAAAACTGATATTATAAACCATACACGTAACTAACAATTAATTTTACTTCGATTCTAGTAAACCCTCGGTTACTGTATCAAAAAGTATTCTGTATGTATTATGTTCTTCAGTACTGAATGGAATATTTCAATTAATTTCAGGGTGCGCCGGTATTGTGGTGGGATATCCTCTGGACACCGTCAAGGTTCACATGCAAACACAGGACTATAAGAACCCAAAGTACAAGGGCAGCTGGCACTGTTTCCGCACGATACTCGCAAAAGAATCGGTACTTGAACAAAAGAAATTAACAATCACAAAGCATGTAACGACTTCAAACAATATCAAGTACAAAAATATATATGACTATTAAAGAATGGTTAGTGCGGCAAAACGTCAATTAGTCAAGCAAATAGGGAAATTGAAAGTTGCAGAAGAGAGCTTATAAAAAAGATTCCACGAACAAAAAATTTGTATCTCTTCAAAACGATGGTATTTTAACATATATTCTGGACATAATTAAAATGAAGAATAAAAGAGGTTTCTTATGTTTATTTGCTTTCGTCATGGCAAGGAATACTTAAAGTTACATATAAAATCAAACGTATGCTACGGCATCTAGCAATATCTTTTTCGTAACAATATTTACAGGCTTCCAAGCAAAGCTGCTAAAAAAAAGTTTAAAAGCTGACCGATAGCAAAAATACTACTATTTTCCCATATTCTCACGTTTCATGCGTTATCTTGCTAATCAGTGAAGATTCGAGTGGCCCTTAATAATACATGTCAATTTTTTTTTTATACAGTTGTTTGCTCTCACCCCCTAGAACGATGCCACTTGGTAAAAAATACTTCCTGAAAAAGTTTATTGCAATCGGACAACAGGAAAGGGTGCCGACCAGGCCTTAAAGTTTAGAATTCATCAATAGTTTAGATTTAAAGAATTTCTCAAAACTGGTAAGCCCTATCGAAATTTTGTTCAAGTAATATTTAAAGAGCATTAAATTTTCTATAATTACTGTATATACAAGTTTTTCGTCCTTCCAACCAGTTTCTAGACAATAGCGTTTGAATATTTAGAGACCGGCACTTCGCCCACCTCACCTGTACGGCGTGACGCTGCCGCGTCTCTAGATAACGTGGAGCGCAGATCTCTCTATATTCAAACGCTATTATCTAAAAAATGGTTAGACTCACGAAAAATTTATATATACAGTAATTGTAGAAATTTGAATGCTCTTTTAATATTGTTTGAACAAAATTTCGATAGGGCTTACCACTTTTGAGAAATTTTTCAAATTCAAACCATTGATATTAGGGGATGAGAGCAAAAGAAATCGCAGGATGAAAATAAGGGCTAGCCTAGTGTACATATGTATCATTTGTATCTGTATATTCTGAAGAAAACTTTAAAGTTTACAGTGTAAAGGTCTATTCAATGATACCGATCGAAAAACAGGCCTATTTTATGATTTTTTTTTCAAGAATTTAGATGGTCAAAACTACAGATCGGAAAATCATTTTGCGGTCCTGGGAGAGTTTTGAAAATTTTGGTTTCCAGGCCCACCCGACTATACATGCCTCTATTGAAATTAAGGTGTTTGAACCTCTGAAAGGTTAATTGTATTCTTTTTATCAGGTAGCAGGCCTTTACCGAGGCATATCGTCTCCAATGGCAGGCGTGGCTGTGGTGAATGCCGTCGTCTTTGGCGTCTACGGTGAAATCCAGAAGCATATACCCAATCCACACTCTTTGCCCTCGCATTTTATGGCCGGTGCCCTGGCAGGAATAGCTCAGAGCCCTATTTGTAGCCCCATAGAGCTGGTGAAAACACGTATGCAGTTACAGGTGTCCAACACTCCAGTCTCAGGACCTATACAATGCCTACGACAGACCTATAAACTCGAAGGGTACCGCGGGTTGTTCAAAGGTTTGGGCATCACACTTCTCAGAGATGCTCCCAGTTTCGGTACTTACTTCTTCACATACGAAGCCTTGACCAGATCGTCTGGAAGTGCACCTATCTCGACACCGTACATGTTGCTAGCCGGAGGAATGGCTGGCAGTATTTCCTGGGTAGTCTCCTATCCGCTGGACGTGATCAAGTCACGAATCCAGGCGGATAGCCAGCGTTACGCAGGAATGATGGACTGCCTGAGACAATCGCTGAGAGCCGAGGGCTACTCTTGTCTCTACAAAGGTCTGAACTCGACGATCATTCGAGCGTTCCCCACGAACGCTGTGACGTTCACCGTGGTCACGTGGACGTTCAGACTATTGGGGGAAGAAGGCAGCGAAGCATCGAAAATAAGCAGTGACCCTGGGGCAGCGGAATCTGTTAGAGATACTTCAGAATCACACGAACCTTTCCTGGAGAAATGGAACACTTTCTTGACGAGTGCTTCGGATAGCCTAATGATACTGAGAGTGAGATATTCGACGTTGCCTATAATGTCTACAAGCCACTTGGTGTTAGAGAACGCTGCTTTGTGTCAGACTAATAGGTGGACGCAAATGAGGATTAAGTTCAGCGCGAGTGAGCAAGGAGAAGAGAATACATGTAGAGGAACGGTGAAAGGTGATGTTGGCGAGGAAATTGGTGGAAAGACAGTAGAACAGGCGGATATTGAAAAGACTATAGCTGAGTGCGGTTTCGATATCCCTCCTGTGGTCAGTACCTCGGATTCTTTGAATAGTTCTTAGTAATGACCAACAATGTGTTCAATATCGAAGTATAATTTAAATATTGTGACATATACTGCTAATTCTGTGCTTGAGGATTTAGAAGTTTATTTTTAAAAAATGGAGTGTGACACGATACACACGGCGGCCCGCTAGAAATACACAACCTTAATATCCTCTTTAGTAGCTAATATTGTAAAAACTAATGTACTTATACTACCCATATTTCTTCTGCATTTATTTGACACGAAATGATTTTCATTTACTTATGGACGATAAAGTTAAAAGTATTCAGACGAATTGTTGGAAATGAAAAAGATAATCTCCTGAGGTAATAAAGTTATTAGATGTCAGGAAATTTATTTTGTTAGCTCCGTGTCTGCAAGTATCAATGAAAATCGCTTTGAGGAAATAGAGTCGTGGAGAACGACAGTGGTAATACAGCATATAGTTTTAAACTACCGATATAATGTAACAAAATATTAACTTCGAACTCTTGCAGCATATTAATATGCATGATAGATGGCGCAACCTGCTTTAACAATGGAAGCGAAAGTTGGAGTGACATTGTACAGTATCTTCAATCGTGTGTCCAATTTTAGACATCGTTTATTCACAAGTTTTTAATAAATTGTCCATCTGCTTTCTTTACAGACAAACATACAATTTTATCATCATTTCCATAACAAATTTAACCTTAAAGAACTTTTGATTATATCATATTGTACCCTTCAAACCTTGTATTCTCTATTTTTTAAAGTAAATAGAGTAGTTAATAACTTTTCAAAGTACAATTCTCTTGTATCATGATGGAAGGTTTTGATGTGGCCTGTTTTTACAAAGCCACTCTATAAATAATGGATATTTCTATGTAATTGCAGTTTTGAAATACTAGATTGAATGCTAATCATAATTTTTAAAAATAAAATTATAACTAAGTATTAAAATTCAATTACGTAGATGTTAGCCAGAATGTGTTATGCAATACTTGAAGGCAGATAGCCCAGCGCTATTTCGCTTTCAAACGTTTTATGACTGGGTCAGGACTGGGAAGAGGCCTTGACATAAGCATCATAAGCCATGCACCCTCGTAATAAACAAATTCAGAAAGGAATTAGCTGTCACTATTTGCCACTTCGGTGTCAATCCGATTTTGTTTAATTGGGAATAGCCCCCAAAGTGCCTTTTTGTCGACAAAATTCCGTATCTCACTGAATTCATAACAGATTTTTTATCTTTTTTTGCTCGTTTTTCTGGGATTAAGTTTGCTCAAATGCCACACAGTAGTTTTCCAAATTTTTTAAGGGATTAAAAAAACAAATTCTGAACTCTTGGGTCCGAAACAACGAGTTTATTAACCAGTTTTTTTCATATACCTATCATTAAAGAGAGATAAAATAAAAAATAAATATAGATTAAATGAATCTTCATAATTGGACAAAAGATATTTTGCGTTATTTCCAGGCGTTACTTATCAACATTATCGACTCAAAATTCTGTAACTGCTTAACAAGATAATAAACACTCAACATTTCCGAAATTAACAGAAGTTCAGTCTGTGGAATATCAACGAAGTTCAGCCACTCTGAACCAACTGCCCCAACTACCGATCAGAGTTTTTTTTTTTTGGAATAACTCACAAACTAAACCCGAGCGACGGTAACAGGTATGAGGAAAAGTTGTTCAGAATGATGACCTTGACAACATCTTTCACAGTCATCAAAATCGACGAGGACAACACTTGTGAATACCTACCACATTTTTTATCTTATAACGCTGTCCATCTACACTCATACGCAACGGCAATGGGATACGAGGATAGTGGATACCACCAGTTGTATCCTTAGAAGACGAAGAAGCAGCGTTGTGAAGTTCTGGTAAATCTGGAAGGCCCTGAATGTCTCCCATTTAACGGCAGGGCTGCCCATGACATCTAATTCCTTAGACTTCCTAGAATGGGATTATCCGGCGGGGACACGGGCGCCAGGGTTCTTACGTACCTCGAAGTGGTACAAGTGCGGGGATAAAGGCTAAACGGGCCTCCTTTAACCTAAGTCATATTCTTTGTTAGAAGTCAGAACTCTTGCGGTGTACCAGGCCGGAAACCACCGACCCTTAACTACGGATTAGAGCTGTAATTATTCGAACAGTCGAATAGTCGAATAATTCGAATAATTTCGTATACGAATAATCAGGTGTATTCGAATAATTAGGAGTATTCGAATATTCGAATATTCCGAGTGATCGAATTCGTTCACACTTTACCGTGAAATTCTTTTCATATTGGCCTTTACAATTATTTGTTTTTCAAACGGTAAATTTGAAACTTTATTAATCGTGCGTAAGTTAATGTATTTCGAGCCGAAAAACAATCATCAGTTATTAATATTATCATTCTCATAATAATAAGTGGACCACTCAGTCGGGCAAGGACCCCGTCCTCTAGGCCCACCCGTGTCCCGCCATAAACGGGTGCCAAACAGTGTAAGCAAAGTTTTTTTAAGAAAATGAAAACCTCATAAATGATTTTGAGGAACGATAGTATTTTTATTTCTACCCCCGTTACTATAACGAATATTCGAATTCTCTGGTATTCAAATATTCGAATATTCCAATACTTAGATACGGATTCGCAGTGATGATACGGGAAAAGATCACACACCGTGGGGCTGTATAGTAATACCGGATGATACGAATACGCAACCAGTTGATTCCTACTTTTACGTTATACTCACACACATGTATGCCTCGCTAAGCCTTTTGCAGCATTACAAATTAAGAATTCACGGACAAATAATGTCAGAATAATTATATTGCGGACGTGTCCGTGCAACGGGTATCGTGTTTTATTTTCATAACGGTTCTCTCCGGTTTCCAGATGATAACGAAACGACATTCCATCCTCCAGAATTTGTATACATATATAAAATCCAAATACCACTGACCGACTCAATCTCTCACTGACTTATCACGATTTCTCTGGAACCACTGATCCTATGACCATGAAATTTGGTACGCAGGTTCTTGTTAGCCCATAGGTACTCAGTAAGAATTCTTTTCGAAAACTCCATCCCCCTTCACCGAAGAAACATATAAAACCCGGACAAGGCCGGGTACTTTAACCCTTTCGGTGAGTATTTAAATTTTCGAACGATTCTTGAAAAGTGTCAATCTTAGACGAATAAAAAAAGTTTTTAATTTTCAACTTATGGTGATATCGATAGAACTGTCTCATTGTCAGAGGGGCTCAAGAATGGAACCCAAGAAATATACTATATATCGACCAGATATATTGGAGAACATTGCTGAGTATCACAATACAAGAGAATAAATTGTTTAAGGCGTGGGCTAAAGTCGAAATCCGCAGGCACGCCGGAACGGAACTGACACGGAACTACATTTACATGTACACTATTCCTCTACACATTAAATTAAATAATTTTCTGCCTATATAAAAAATGATTTTCATTTTGCTTCTGAAAGACGTCCTCGTTTACTTTATCCTGTACCTTATTTCTCTTCGCAATGTCACTTGTGATTGAACTTTAGAATGAATTAGTCAAGAATTGACTAATTATAATATCAGCACTGCTTGTATTTTACTGTCGTGAATCTTGCCAAAAATGTCCTCATTTGTCAGAACGCAGTCCTAGACTGAACGGCGGACATGTAAGACCTACATATGTCACAGCCAGAGGCGACATTTACTCTCTTTCTGAAATCACACTAAATAGTTTGTATCTCTCTGCCACCCATCACCGCCGCTACAGGCCCGCTATTTTCCAAAAATCCCCATCGTGCCCACCGGTCTTCAAGTCCGTCCGTCCACGTGTCAGCATCTTCGACACATCCGAAATTGCAACGCGTATGAATTTCACCCATAATCGTTCTACTCTGGCCGCGTGAATCGTCCCCACTAATCGAACAGAAACAAGCATTCCGTGCGATCAACCCTCTAGAAGATAAAAATCGTAAAAATCACGGGGTCAAACTGATCGGAACTATTGACAACCGCCGGAAACTCTAACCTCCTGAACGGATCTGACAAATCCCTAAAAATCGTAAATATTCCACACTTTACAGGTAAGATTGCGAACATGCTTGCTATTACTGACTTGGAATATAAACAGCTGGACTGTACAGTAACGGTGCGGTGTATTTTATGAAGCCAACAACCGGGATCGCTCTTTCTTTAAATTCTTTCGAGATATTGTATTAGGATCGCCGCAATTAGCAAGCAACTCATCCACGCGGATACATGTGCATAAATTTAATTGAAAATTCCATTAGAAAATTTTCCAAGTGCCTCAAGGTCGACGGGATCAGACAAATCATCGGTATTGCAGCTTCATCGTCTTGGCTCCCCGACGAATATTTATCTTCTGGTTGGACCAAATTTGATATGGATGTTGACTCAAATGACAGCAGCAGGGACACCGATATTATTGAAACGAGCACCCAGCGCTTGATTGCCGAAAGCGGTGGCCGATGTATGAGCACGCAAGCGATGCAATCCCTCTATGATTTCCGACAGAACAATCTCCTGTGCGATGCCGTTTTGAGACTGGAAGATGGAGGCGTTTTTCCAATCCACCGCGCCATTTTATCAGCCTGCAGCCCCTACTTCAGGTCCATACCGTGCACAAAATTCTTGAGTTGGGTTCAGTCATGAGCGACTTTCAATATTGCGAGCTATACGTTCCTTTTTCACTCTTGGTGGACGTGCAGTCAATTTTCAATATTTCGGTCAGACTATGATATATTTCTATTAACACGTGTATTGAAAGCGCAAAAGGATTTCGCGGGCGGGATATTTAAAGCCAAAGTCGATCACTTCTTGCTCTTGACATCGGGGATTTTAATCAAATTGAAAGATGATGTAGTCTACGTGAAAATAGGGGGGTTTAAGTCGTCAAGGATGCTTTCAAATTTGTTTAAAAAATACATGACGTCGAAGTTTGTAATGCTTGTCTAATTCAAATCGCGAAATCTATAAATGAAGATTGTTGTTATTTAAATTTCTATTTTCCGATTTCTTTGAAACTGAATAAACACACCAGCATATTTATATTAAAATCAACCTGTTTCGGGCTACTCCCTTGCTACTCGTATCTTCTACTCGTATAGTCAAGCAAGGCATCGATATACTACAGCACAAATGCTTGGGAACACTTACCACATTTGCATTCCGAATTTGAATACAAAATTCAGAGTCGAACGATTTATGTTCCATAAAAGCTTTGGTTCTTTACAACTTTCCTACTTTAGAATTTATTCTTCCATAAATAATATAAACTAGTAAGAACAAATGCTAAAACCAGGTAATACAAGTAATAGTACTGATAAAAAGAAGCCGGATATTTTCACAAAAAGAGACATTTTGAAATAAATGGCGCTGGTTTTAAATGAATTTCATATAACTTACAAAATGATCATATTTCCTATTGTCTACATTTGTTAATTCAAAAATGTTCAAAATCGTACACTTTCGAATGATTCGATCTTAAATATAATGTATAATCTTAATATTCAAATTCACGTAATATTGCGCCTGCAGAAAAACTTTTGCCTATACATATTATTATGCGTTGGAAATATCCGCACACAGTTCCGAAATATTAATAAATTATGTCGCAGAAACGCAGTAGAATTCCTAGTTGAAAGTTACTTACGACTGAGCTTGGCAGACTGCTCAAAACAATTAAACGTTCTCGTATCTAAGAAGTTAACGAAATATCAGATTCTACAGAATGAGCAAAATAATTATAATCAGGAACAGGAAAAAACTTGTATATTTAATATCCTAAGAATTTTGTTAAATGTTCATTGAATAACCTGAGTAGTTTCCAAAATATGAGTTAATTCATCACGACGTAATTCCCCAAGTTCGTTAAAAAATGTAACTTAAATCTGTACTAAATACGATCACTTTTAGTGGCTATCCTGGTATATTCTTCATTAGAAATGTTACGCCAATCGTTAAAATGGAATGCCCATATTTTTTTTTTTTTTACAATTTATGGTTCATTTTGTTTCATGCAATTCGAAAGTGCATCGTTTGTAGAGCTCTGTTCACGACCACCCTGCATTCCCGCGAGAAAACGGATGTCCTGTTGCCGGGTGTCAGCAGCAACATGATGAATCTGCTTTTGGAATACGCGTATCTGCGATCGATCAACGTGAACAGCGAGAACGTGTGCCAGCTGCTGGTTACCGCGGATTATTTAAACATTTTGGGCGTTCTCGATCTCTGCTGCGAGTACCTAAAGAGCAACCTGGCCCCGGAGAATTGTATCAGCGTCATGAGATTCGCTAGAGAACACTCTTGCAAGGGACTGGAAAGCAGCGCGTACCGTTATGTCATGAGACATTTCGTGCAGGTCGTCATTCTTTGCGCTATCTTCTCATTATCGGTCAATATTTCATAACACATTTTCGTACAATTCGTGTTACCTTTGGGGGCCGTTTAAATTTTCTTGAAATCGTACACAGTGCGCCAATATGTGGTACACTGAAGAGGCCTGCAACGGGCGGGTTTGAACCGCCCGTCACCCGACGGTATCTCGATGCGCCCGAACCGCCCGGACCCAAACTTTGACTAACCCGCGATACCCGCGGCTAATCCGTCCATACCCGCCCGAGTCGCGGCGGACGAGTCGGGTCATCGTTGATTTCTATCCGCCCGAGGCGCCCGAACAGCCACCAGTCACGGGTAAGACCGAGTAACAGTGTCGGCAAGAGCGAGTTCGATACGCGTGGTGACGTCATGACTGGTGACTGCTTCGGGCGTTTCGGCCGTCTCCGGCGTTCGGGAGTCTCGGGCGTCTCGGGTGTCTCGGGTGCTCGGGCGCCTCGGGCGGATAGACATCAACGCTGACCCGACTTATGCGCCGCGGGCACGAGCGGATCGGGTGAGTCGAAAGGCGGCCGGGTAACGGGCGGGTTGACCCGCGATATACTCGCCCGTTGCGTACTACACTGCCACAGTTTACACTATCGACAATGACTTTGTATATTGTATAAACACTTTGTGACAGTAATTTCAAATAAAACATGTTTCTTTACTTATTTTCTCATTTCTTACGCCCCATTGTTGATGATTCGTCTGACAACAACGATTCCATTGGCGTAGGTAGCTCAGCGTAGCGAAGAGATCCTCGATTTGCCGATCGAAGAGCTAACCACGTTGATCGGGGCAGACGAGCTGAACGTAAAAAGCGAAGACACGGTTTGGGAGTTGGTGCTGAAGTGGATCGATCACGATCCACAATCCAGGAAGGATCACATAGTCGATCTGATGAAGAATATCCGCCTCGGCCTCTTGGATACTCAATTCTTCCTCGAGAACGTCAAGGATCATCCATACGTGACTGGAAACGACGCTTGCCGGCCTATCATCATCGAAACTCTCAAGTTCCTATACGATCTCGAAATTATCACACAGAAAGATGGGGAAGTACCCACGCCGAAGATCGCAAGACCCAGGGTACCGCACGAGATACTGTTCGCCATAGGTGGATGGAGTGGCAGAAGTCCTACAAATTTCATAGAGACATACGACACCAGGGCGGATCGATGGATCAAGGTACAGAGTTATCGTATAATTAAAGTGCAAGGTGATTTTAACGGGACCAATGTAATTACCTTCGGGTAGAATATTATACACGGTGTACGACTACAATTGGGCATACTTTTAGGGGGTGATTCTACAAGCCAAAATAAGGCGAAAATCAAGAGTAACAAAATTGCGTTTGAGGCTTCGTTTCCGATTTATTAATTGTTGAAAATACGCGTAAAGAGCGTGTGACGCGAGGGACTTAGACTACAGGGACGTAGAGGGCAGTGTCGTAGCCAGCCAGAAAGACTGGCGTCGTGTCATCGCTTCGACTAACGAGGTAAGTGGGTACGCGTATTTTCAACAATTAATAACTCGAAAACGGAGCCTCCAACGCAATTTCGTCATTCTTGATTTTCGTCTTATTTTCGCCTGCAGAATCAGCCCCTAAATTTTGGTTTCGACAATGAGCTAGTACGAAAATAACACATCACTCCTAATTCCTGATGGACGGTTATCAGAGTAATTGTGACTGCAGTAGCGTTCTTCCCTTGCAAGTAAAAGAAACTGCTGTTTTTCATTGCTGTTTCGAAAGGTAGAAGAAGTAGATCCGGTCGGTCCACGCTCGTATCACGGGACTGCTGTGGTCGGTTTCAATATTTACATAATCGGTGGATTCGATGGAGCAGATTATTTCAATAGTTGTCGTTGTTTCAACGCTGTCACTAAAGTGTGGAGAGAAGTCGCTCCGATGAATGCTCGAAGGTGGGCACAGTGAAATTTTTAAGAAATTTATGGACACTTTAAATACATACCCTAACATCCACATACAGTGATGGTAAAAGAAATAATTCGCAGTATAATGATCATAAAAAATACAATAGATAATAAAAGGGGTGACAGAAATTTTATAAAGGTAATAAATTCTGACGAGAAGAATCTGATCCTAATCTACGTATGTCACTTGAAATCTGCGGATTTCATCAAATAGATTAGTAGTACCAACATAACAAGTACAGTCTTGCAAAGCTATTCTTGTACTTATGTTACTTACGTTACTTATATAGTATACCAAGACTATAATTTTTAAACTCCCTTTTAACCACCACTGTATTTTACTTACCTAAACCTTAATCCCAGACCTCGACTACAAATTTCTCATAAATACGAAGTTTTCTCAATACCTGGGGCATGATAAATGTTTTTGTCAAATTCCACTCCAAATCTTAGGTGTTACGTTAGTGTTGCCGTACTGAATGACCTGATTTACGCGATGGGAGGATACGATGGTTATTATCGACAAAGTACCGCGGAACGTTATAATTATAAGACAAATCAATGGTCCTTAATAGCGCCTATGAACTGTCAAAGATCTGATGCCAGTGCAACTACTTTAAACGGTATATTTCCATTACCTTCTTTTTTGATATTCATTACGTACAAATTTCTGTTTTGGTTTGTATGGCAAAAAAAATCTCCAACTGTTCTTAACAGGGTAAACAGTGTTATAACTTGAGAAATTTTAATGAAATTGCCAAATTTCTATACGTTTAAGAATCTTCTGTCAATCTAAATATCCTCTACTCGAAAAATTCTTTAAATTACACAATTGAAGTCCTTTTAGAATACAGTGTTAGTTCCAAAATTAAAAAAAATATCGGGAAATGTCCTCGTACCAATGCTAATACTACAATGTAGATTGTAAGGAGATAGGAACAAACTATGTTCGGACGCGCTTAGCAAACCGATATTACTGGAGCAGCATAAAAGTGAAGGGTTCACATCAGTGGAATAGGGACTTATGCCACGTCTATATAGATTTTTTGTTTTTTGTACTGTCAAGTAGCTCCTGCGTTTCTGCGTCCATTCCATCAACTTCTAGCATTGTGGCATGTACCCTTTCTCGAACAGAAGCATGTTAAAATTCCTTGATGTCGAAAGCAAACGAATACCTATATGTATAGAGAAAAAGAGGCCCATGCCACTCTGTGTACCTATGCTTCATTTTTTTAATTATCAAGGGTGTGATGAAAGTGAAGAGAGACAAGGGCTTGAACATATTAATGAAGAGTTAGATTGAATAAAAATTTGTTGTACAGTTGAGACACGGCATAATAATACAGCAAGCAAAATAACCATACTCTTGCGAATTAAAAATATATTTGGTTTTTTTATTTCTCATGATCCAGTGGTTCGAAATTGCAACCGCCAGCAAAGGGGTCAAATTCTGAAGACGCCAACTTCACTGCGAAATATTTATGTAAACAAATGAAATAAACAAACAACAAAGATTTTTTCTTGTACCCCCAGAAGTTCGAAAACGTTGTGTTTATTTCATTATAAAAACTATCCCCGGAAACTAGAATGTCCCCTTAAAGGGACAAATCTGGATATTGTAAGATATCTTTTTGTAACATGTACTAAGTGTACCTACATTGAATTCGGGGCGTCTTAATATTTTAATAGCATGTGTGAACATATACATACATTTATTAATGTTCGTTATACAAAGGTTACTTTACAGTAATTACATAAAAATTTACTTAAAGAGACATATATAAAAGTAATTCCTTTTAATTATTTATTCTGTGTTACTTTTGACTTGTGAAAGTCATATGAATTAATGAAAACTTACGAAACATGTATAAATTATACAATAATTTCGGCTAAGGGCCTCACCCATAAACAACTTTGATTACCCTTTTAAGAGCAGCATGAAGTCTCGTGGTCTACATAGCACACAAGACTTCTTCATACCACAAAACAGGATTCTTTGTAAGATAATGAAACATCCTGTACAATGTGAAAAACTATTGTTTGTATTTTTTAACGCTAGTAGCAGTAATTATACTCTCATTAATTGTTGCCCTACGCATTAGTCGGCAAGTGAATGGAATTCTTTTATAATATAGACAAAATTTACATTACTGGCGGTTTCAACGGCCACGAATGCTTAAATTCTGCCGAAGTGTACGATCCAGATACTAATCAATGGTCGATGATAGCCCCCATGAGGTCGCGCAGGAGTGGAGTGTCCTGCATATCTTATCACAGCCACGTTTACGTCATTGGTAACTCTCGTAATTTTCAGTTTAAACTTTTGAATCCTGTCACAAAACCTTACACGCTACTTTATCTTCATAAATCGAACGGCCTGTAGCAACCTCTCGGTGAAAATGCTTTCCCAACAGGTGGCTTCAACGGCATATCTAGAATGTGTAGCGGAGAAAAATACAATCCTGCCACAAATATTTGGAGCCCGATACCAGATATGTATAATTCGCGCAGTAACTTCGCGATAGAGGTGATCGATGACATGATTTTCGCCATCGGCGGGTTCAACGGTGTTACCACGATCTACCACGTCGAATGTTACGACGAAAAGACGAACGAATGGTAAAAGTACATCCGTTACTATTTTCAATTTCGGCTGGTTCATTGTACGATTGTTTAATGCTTCTATTCAAACGTTTCAATTTAGATTAATAATCTATATGAATTTACTGGCGCGAAGCATAAGACAGAATGTTCCTTTCTACTGTTCAATCTAATATTTCGCCTAGGTACGAAGCAACAGACATGAATATATACCGTTCAGCATTGTCAGCCTGCGTAATAATGGGTCTGCCAAACGTGAACGATTATATTCACAAGCATCGCGAGCGTTTAATGGAGGAGAAACGACAGAAATTGTTAGCACTGGAGGTGCACCGTAGTCAACACCAACAGCAACAGGAACAGATGCAGCCGAACCGTGAAAATCTGTTGAATGATGAAATTATATCCATACCATCGCCATCGCCATCGCCGCGAAATAGCGACTTCAGTAATGAAAGTCAGCGCAATTAACGATGGAAAAGACAGATATTTTATGGGGAAGAAACTTTGATAAGACAGTCTACTGTCAGTTACGTGTATGGTGGTTGGAGCAAATGAACAGCGAGGCTTCAGATCGATTAATTAACTTAGCCAAACGAGCACACTGAAGAGAATATTAGCACAATTGAACAATGAACAAATAGAGCATTGAACGAGATTCTCGACTTGTCAAGAATACATATTGGGCATCCAAAATTTCGCCTCTCTGACTAACAGGTAATAGTGAGATGGTTTAATAGTTACACCTGACTTCCAAGTAACAAGGTAGCAAGAAAATTTTGCCTTTATCCATCTGCAACCATTAGAAAACGGAATAACACTACAATGCGGTTGTAAATAGTTTTATATCAATTTCCAAATATTTTTCTTTGCATTCAGCTGTGAATTCGACAAGTTTCTCCGAATAATCAGGCGACAAATATGTAACACGAGGAAACAGAACGGCAACGAAAGGTTTTTATTGAAAAGAAAGTCAGAAAAGTTTAGCTTCCTTAATATTGTACGAAAGCAATAGAAAGGATCACTTTTTACGATAGCCAAAATTGTATCCCATGCAAGCTCATACCACGTTTGTTAGGCAACATAATATTTTCTGATTCGTATTTATCTGACTTTCTTAAACAGAATATGTTTTTAATTTTATACAAGGTATGTTTCTATTGGATGTTTTTGTGATACAATTTTATATGAAGTTTATTGGATGATTTTACACGTACATATATAAACGAACTTTGACCATTGATTGTAATAAAGGGAATGAGACGAAACGATTTTTTAAACGTACATGGACACACCCATACTGGGTGTTTCATTAATTTTCTTATGACAGAGTTCTTCGAGAATGTATTAACAACATCCGCGTATTTTCTTTTTATTAAATTTTATAATATAAGAGGGTCTCCTGTACTTCATGGAAAAGGACACATTGTGCTCATTTTAAAGAAGTAAGCGTAAGTGTAATTCAAGAATTTTAAATTGAAGTAGCTACTAATCTTTCGAGTGTGTCGAAATTTCTCATCTATTTCAATTTTTATTCGAAACCTTTTTACCATAAACAATTCAACTTCTCTTACTCTCCTATACTTCGTCGTGTCAATTAAGATCTACAATATTTTGAAAATTATATCGAGCAAAGTTTGCTTAAATTCTCAAATGCCTTGTAAAAGCATGCGCATTTATCTGCAAGTCCAATTTAAGATTTTCAAATTATACCATCAATTTTACACTATTAAGACGAGTTTTAAATTTTTTTCTCCGTTCGAAAGTAAAATGACCCTTCCCATGAAGATGTTTAAAAAGAATGCGTTATTCGAAAATCTTTCATACATTCGTGGAACCTCCTTGTCATAGACTTAATGAGACACCCTGTATACACATTAGTGACGCCGATAAAGATGAATAAATACATCATGATGCCAGAGTGTTTACGAAAAGCGGCTGAAATGGAACATTACAACTGTTAATAAAAGGAAAATATTAAGAACCAAGCAGATTTTAATTTCTTTCACGGTCCTTCATCATTTCTGGAGTATAAAAATATTCAAGGAAAAGAAATGTTCTCGACCACCCAGAAGTCGATACCGGGAATTAAAACGCCAGATATCAATACTAGTATTAATTAACTTTGGTTTATTTCTTGAATACATCTTCCACAGATTATGCTCATGGTCGTTAACCTTATCTAGAACCGAGATAGTTTAACAAGAATCGCAGGAAATAATTTTGACCGTTTTTAATTTTAATTTTATGGGTTAACTTAATGTAATTTAATTTCTCGATTTTCCAGCAGACAATATTCTATCGCGAAACAAGCTGTTGTGACGTTGTCGGGGTTGAGATTCTCCTTGAGAATCTCGTCGTGTACCGCGGATTGTCCTCGGAAAGGCCATCAATTTCTATATTAGTCAATTTCTATATTAGTCAATTTCTATATTAAATCTTCATAGAAATATCACAAATGGATTGCTAGTGCTTTTCTAGTGAAAATGACACCAAACGTGATGTACTTCTGATTATTTTTAATGATTTTAATGGAAAGCGTACTTGAATTCTGCGGGGACTGACACGGAACTGATATGTGTGCCCAGACCTTAACGCAAGCGATACGCTGGGGTACTTATATGGTAGTGTTCCAACTACTAATCAACCGTTACCCAAGTAATAAACAAACTGTTGCAAAATGCCCACGGGTCACGAAGACCTACGAAACTAAATTTTACAAAAACGTTTCGATTCATTGTTTTTAATAATACGTGTCGTAGGATGGGCATCGTCTAAATATGCCGGAAGTGCAGAGATTTGCGTGAATGTCAGTAACAGCGTCAGTTTTTAATATTTTTCGGCTTACGATACGTGAAAATGTTAATTAAGTGTTCTGCGACACGTAAGGGTACTAATAAACAATGTCATCTTGCAATTTGTCGCTTGTATGAGCTGTGAAAGAATACCATGTTTCGGCGCCACATAGTGTCCTGATGCCCGAAATAGACTCTCGGAGAGAAATCCGCACGAGTTGTTTACCAACCGAGCCAAAGCGTGGCGTAGCGAAAGCCCGCCCTCTATGTAAAACTCATACTCTAAACGAGTCACACGTATACCAGCACGCACACACCTTTCAGCATTTCAACACATTTCAGAGTAGTTCCTGAGTTGGACGCTGTTGATGAGTAGAGAATACCACTAAGGCCGGTATTCATAGTCGCTACTTATTCTTAAGCAAATGCTTAAGCATTCAGCATCCTTTACTAGCTACTACGTTAGTAGAGGATGCCGCATGCTTAAGCATTTGCTTAAGAATAAGTAGCGACTATGAATACCGGCCTAGAAGCTCTACTACGTTAATTACATAAATGCATACGTATATGGATTTCTTATCACGACGCCTCTCGCGACGGCCAGAGGAACCACGCAGAAATCGACACACTAAATCTCTGAGGTAAAGGTGGTGCGTCGGAACATCTGTTCGTTACACCGTGGGACAGACCTATCATCTTATCACAGACGAGATATAGGATAGACCTATCACTTTATGGATGTTCTTGTCGCCACCCAAACTGTGTTACCGACCGATAATTTGAGGACTGAATGTAGTGGCATCTGCTCATGAACAGCGTCCAACTCGGCAACTACTCTGAAATGTGTTGAAATGCTGAAAGGTGTGTGCGTGCTTGTATACGTGTGACTTGTTTGAAGGCAGGCTTTTGCTACGCTATGCTTTGGCTCGACTTGTCAACGACTCACGCGGATTTCCATTTCGGGGATCAAGGCGCTCAAAAATGGTATTTCTTCAAAGCCCGTGTAAGCTATAAATTGCAAGATGACATTGTTTATTAGTAGTTTGGGTGTAGTAGAGCCCTTTCACGTATCGTAGTCGAAAAGTATTAAAAATTCACGCTGTTACTGACATTCCTGCAACTTTCTAATGCACTGTTACATCATTGCAGTGAAGTAATAATAATTGGATTCTATTTGCCCCGAGTATTAGTTTACCGCCGACATTGAAATTTACAGTAGAATCTAATTCTTAAAAGCCTCGCAGAAAGTTGCAAGATGCATGAGTGTCGTGGGGTGCATGGATGCAACTGTAAATCGAGTTACTTTTCAAACCCGCATTGCAAAATAAAATTTTTTCTAGCCCTGAGAAATTCATCGGTTTAGTGTTCAGTGAAGTGTGTGTATGTCATAGTGCATATTATTTCGTGATTTTTCGATTCTCGCATCAATTTCATCGGTTACTGAACGATGTGGGAGGCCCTTTAACAGGATTCCACTGAGATATACCCATTACCTAGAAAACTTCTCCAGCAACACATTTCTCGGGTCCTATCATGGGTCCACAGTATTGGAATACATACGGAAAGTGCAGTTTGCATAGCTGCAGATGCGAAAGTGCAAGCGTTAATAGATAAAACTATTTCCGGCCTTGACGAATTTCAAGTTAGCTGGCAGTCGTTGGAGCGAGACGGAACATCAACAACCTCTACGAAAGTCGTCATCTGCCAGTTGAACTTTACCTGCGACAGTGATCGGATCTCAGTGGACGCGTGAGCATATTATTTCGTGATAGCTCGGTTCCTGAAATAATTTCATCGATTCCTGGACCATGTGGGAGTTCGCTTCAAAAGATTCTGCTACAATTTAGCCAGTATCTAGAAGAATTCTTGAGGAATACTCTTCTCGAGGAGCTGGGAGTCGTTGGAGCGAGACGGAACGTAAACAACCTCTACGAAAGTCGTGGCCTGCCAGTTGAACTTTACCTACGACAGCGATCGGATCTCAGTGAAGGTGTGAGCATATTATTTCGTGATATTTCGATTCCTGGATTAATTTCGCCGATAAGTGGACCATGTGGGAGTTCGCTTGAAAAGATTCTACTACAAGTCACCCAGTATCTAGAAGACTTCTTGAGCAATACTCTTCTCGAGGAGCTGGGAGTCGTTGGAGCGAGACGGAACGTCAACAACCTCTACGAAAGTCGTGGCCTGCCAGTTGAACTTTACCTGCGACAGTGATCGGACCTCAGTGGACGCGTGAGCATATTGTTTCGTAATATCTCGGTTCCTGGAATAATTTCATCGATTCCTGGACCATGTGGGAGTTCGCTTGAAAAGATTCTGCTACAATTCAGCCAGTATCTAGAAGACTTCTTGAGGAATACTCTTCTCGAGGAGCTGGGAGTCGTTGGAGCGAGACGGAACGTAAACAACCTCTACGAAAGTCGTGGCCTGCCAGTTGAACTTTACCTGCGACAGTGATCGGACCTCAGTGAAGGTCTGAGCATATTATTTCGTGATATTTCGATTCCTGGATTAATTTTGCCGATAAGTGGACCATGTGGGAGTTCGCCTGAAAAGATTCTACTACAAGTCACCCAGTATCTAGAAGACTTCTTGAGCAATACTCTTCTCGAGGAGCTGGGAGTCGTTGGAGCGAGACGGAACGTCAACAACCTCTACGAAAGTCGTGGCCTGCCAGTTGAACTTTACCTGCGACAGCGATCGGATCTCAGTGAAGGTGTGAGCATATTATTTCGTGATATTACGATTCTTGGATTAATTTCACCAATAAGTGGACCATGTGGGAGTTCGCTTGAAAAGATTCTACTACACGTCACCCAGTATCTAGAAGACTTCTTGAGCAATACTCTTCTCGAGGAGCTGGGAGTCGTTGGAGCGAGACGGAACGTCAGCAACCTCTACGAAAGCCGTGGCCTGCCAGTTGAACTTTACCTGCGACAGTGATCGGATCTCAGTGGACGCGTGAGCATATTATTCCGTGATAGCTCGGTTCCTGAAATAATTTCATCGATTACTGGACCATGTGGGAGATCGCTTAACAAGATTCTGCTACAATTAAGCCAGTATCTAGAAGACTTCTTGAGCAATACTCTTCTCGAGGAGCTGGGAGTCGTTGGAGCGAGACGGAACGTCAACAACCTCCACGAAAGTCGTGGCCTGTCAGTTGAACTTTACCTGCGACAGTGATCGGACCTCAGTGAACGCGTGAGCATATTGTTTCGTAATATCGCGGTTCCTGAAATAATTTCATCGATTACTGGACCATGTGGGAGTTCGCTTGAAAAGATTCTGCTACAATTCAGCCAGTATCTAGAAGACTTCTTGAGGAATACTCTTCTCGAGGAGCTGGGAGTCGTTGGAGCGAGACGGAACGTCAACAACCTCTACGAAAGTCGTGGCCTGCCAGTTGAACTTTACCTGCGACAGCGATCGGATCTCAGTGAAGGTGTGAGCATATTATTTCGTGATATTACGATTCTTGGATTAATTTCACCAATAAGTGGACCATGTGGGAGTTCGCTTGAAAAGATTCTACTACACGTCACCCAGTATCTAGAAGACTTCTTGAGCAATACTCTTCTCGAGGAGCTGGGAGTCGTTGGAGCGAGACGGAACGTCAGCAACCTCTACGAAAGCCGTGGCCTGCCAGTTGAACTTTACCTGCGACAGTGATCGGATCTCAGTGGACGCGTGAGCATATTATTCCGTGATAGCTCGGTTCCTGAAATAATTTCATCGATTACTGGACCATGTGGGAGATCGCTTAACAAGATTCTGCTACAATTAAGCCAGTATCTAGAAGACTTCTTGAGCAATACTCTTCTCGAGGAGCTGGGAGTCGTTGGAGCGAGACGGAACGTCAACAACCTCCACGAAAGTCGTGGCCTGTCAGTTGAACTTTACCTGCGACAGTGATCGGACCTCAGTGAACGCGTGAGCATATTGTTTCGTAATATCGCGGTTCCTGAAATAATTTCATCGATTACTGGACCATGTGGGAGTTCGCTTGAAAAGATTCTGCTACAATTCAGCCAGTATCTAGAAGACTTCTTGAGGAATACTCTTCTCGAGGAGCTGGGAGTCGTTGGAGCGAGACGGAACGTAAACAACCTCTACGAAAGTCGTGGCCTGCCAGTTGAACTTTACCTGCGACAGTGATCGGACCTCAGTGAAGGTCTGAGCATATTATTTCGTGATATTTCGATTCCTGGATTAATTTTGCCGATAAGTGGACCATGTGGGAGTTCGCCTGAAAAGATTCTACTACAATTCACCCAGTATCTAGTAGACTTCTTGATCCACTGCTTAGGGACGTTTAAAAACGTGCAGTGCTTTGCATTTAAAAACATGAGATGGCTGTGCGTGTTAGTAGTGTCAACGCGAGTGTACACTCAGTGTTTTTACGCATCTTGAACTATTTAAGACTTAGCACCGGTGCTCAAATTGCTTTCCGATTGTAAAATTAAAGTGACATATTTGTCTGTGTGATACATTCTATTCGGTACTACTGACCATGGTCTGTGAACCTGCTGAAGAAGTTTCCTATCTGCATGGGTAGCAGTGAGACTGTGCTCTACGATGGGTGAGTGGAAAATTTTAATTTTTTTAATTTTTCTGCATGCTATTGAACAAATGATTGCTGTAGCAAGCACAGTGGCCACAAAAACATACTTAGTTCTTGTGAACAATAACATTAACGCGCGTGCTTCGAAATGTTTAATACAGACGAAAGCAATAAACAAATTTCAAAATCGAGGTCAAAGTTCAAATATCGCGATTTAAATATCCCAAATTATATTTCTTGAATTTTATAATCAAAGCTTGATGCTTTGAATACGCGTTACACTTCTCCAGTTTAATTACATTTGAGTCATTAGATTCTCTTAATAAAACGAGAACAAAAATCATTAATTTCTTAAGGATTCTCAACTATATAACTTGAAGCTCTTTCTCATACAAATAATAAAAATTGAGAATGACCGATGATATTGGTACTACTTGGTCACTGTGCTCGCTACTTCTACTTTTCTCTCTCCTTACAATATGTAAATCCTAGCAATAAGTCTCAGTTTAAGAAATTTAGTCGTAAGACATTTTCCAAATTTTTCAAAATGCACGAAGCATTGGTCGAACATGGACCAGAAACATTTCGTAGAAACGGGTCACTTTCGTAGGTACCTCCGCGTTGGTGTGCTCGGCTCCTTGGTAACGTTTCCCGAGCATTGCGACTTGCGAAACGGAATCAAGCTAAAGCCTACGATCTAGGTTAAGGGCCCAGATTGAGGCAAACTTACCTTCAGTGAGTTTGTTTCGGTCTCGGCGGTTAATCGGAATTTTATTCTGTTTCAGATAGGTATTTCGTCGATGGTTTTTCGTAATTTGTTCTATTTCATGTATGTCGTATTTGGATTTGCGTGATTTACTTTATTTCGTGTTCTGTATTTTATTATGTTTATTTAATTTCGTTCCATGTTGGTCTCACTATTGCTAACATAACGTAGTTAATTGTTTCAGCTTTCCAGGTTCAGCGTTCCGCGGCGAAGGGGCTTATTAAAATAATATGTTTAAAACTATAAGTGATTGTGAAAAGTGATAGTGAAAAGTGATAGTGACAGAAGACATCTAAGGAAGCCTAGGCTAAGTTATTATAGCATGAAGTATTTAAGGCCCCATGTAAAATTGCCAAGTAGTCACTGAATCATTAGCTTTGTTGCACTTTCGTTGGCTCCTCATCTCTGATGAGGAGGTCGCCGCTGCATCCGTTTCCGGAAGCAAGCGACTGAGCATGGAATCGGTACGGGTGGATCAGTTTCGTCCCCTGGTGTTCTTGTCGAAAGGGAAAAGTTTCGGGCGTAGGGGGTGTACCTTTTGGTACACTGCCTGCGTAAGTCTCCTGGTCCGATTACCCAATCTCCGCGTTAGACGCCTTGAGTCAGGTCACACCTAGTGTTGCTCCTGACGAGTCGCATCGGTGCAACAGGAATCATCTGGGAGACGCCGAGCGCTTTTCCCTTTCGACTCGGACGTTAAGGTGATAGGAACTGCGCCATCCAATACTCCTTTCATGCTCACCCGTAGTCTTTCCTTCTTTGCTGAGTTTATTTTAACCGAGTGATTGCTTGGCAGTTCCCTAGATTCTATATCTAAACCGAAGACATCGATGGAACTTTGTTTCCACCTATCTCTTTGGTTGAGTAGGCTAAGGGTTTCATGTACAGGGAGATCGACGGAACTTTGATTCCATCTATCTCTCTACGGGTCTCCAAGCGCAGCAACCTCCTCGCGGTGAGACCTGGTAATCGGTGAGGACTACCGAGCTGATAGCTGTGGTTGTCAAATATGCTAATTAGATATAAGAATTGCTTTAGTTGTAAGACATTTTCCAAATTTTTCAAAATGCACGAAGCATTGGTCGAACATGGACCAGAAATATTTCGTAGAAATGGGTCACTTTCGTAGGTACCTCCGCGTCGGTGTGCTCGGCTCCTTGGTAACGTTTCCCGAGCATTGCGACTTGCGAAACGGAATCAAGCTAAAGCCTACGATCTAGGTTAAGGGCCCAGATCGAGGCAAACTTACCTTCAGTGAGTTTGTTTCGGTCTCGGCGGTTAATCGGAATTTTATTCTGTTTCAGATAGGTATTTCGTCGATGGTTTTTCGTAATTTGTTCTATTTCATGTATGTCGTATTTGGATTTGCGTGATTTACTTTATTTCGTGTTCTGTATTTTATTATGTTTATTTAATTTCGTTCCATGTTGGTCTCACTATTGCTAACATAACGTAGTTAATTGTTTCAGCTTTCCAGGTTCAGCGTTCCGCGGCGAAGGGGCTTATTAAAATAATATGTTTAAAACTATAAGTGATTGTGAAAAGTGATAGTGAAAAGTGATAGTGACAGAAGACATCTAAGGAAGCCTAGGCTAAGTTATTATAGCATGAAGTATTTAAGGCCCCATGTAAAATTGCCAAGTACTCACTGAATCATTAGCTTTGTTGCACTTTCGTTGGCTCCTCATCTCTGATGAGGAGGTCGCCGCTGCATCCGTTTCCGGAAGCAAGCGACTGAGCATGGAATCGGTACGGGTGGATCAGTTTCGTCCCCTGGTGTTCTTGTCGAAAGGGAAAAGTTTCGGGCGTAGGGGGTGTACCTTTTGGTACACTGCCTGCGTAAGTCTCCTGGTCCGATTACCCAATCTCCGCGTTAGACGGCTTGAGTCAGGTCACACCTAGTGTTGCTCCTGACGAGTCGCATCGGTGCAACAGGAATCATCTGGGAGACGCCGAGCGCTTTTCCCTTTCGACTCGGACGTTAGGGTGGTAGGAACTGCGCCATCCAATACTCCTTTCATGCTCACCCGTAGTCTTTCCTTCTTTGCTGAGTTTATTTTAACCGAGTGATTGCTTGGCAGTTCCCTAGATTCTATATCTAAACCGAAGACATCGATGGAACTTTGTTTCCACCTATCTCTTTGGTTGAGTAGGCTAAGGGTTTCATGTACAGGGAGATCGACGGAACTTTGATTCCATCTATCTCTCTACGGGTCTCCAAGCGCAGCAACCTCCTCGCGGTGAGACCTGGTAATCGGTGAGGACTACCGAGCTGATAGCTGTGGTTGTCAAATATGCTAATTAGATATAAGAATTGCTTTAGTTGTAAGACATTTTCCAAATTTTTCAAAATGCACGAAGCATTGGTCGAACATGGACCAGAAATATTTCGTAGAAATGGGTCACTTTCGTAGGTACCTCCGCGTCGGTGTGCTCGGCTCCTTGGTAACGTTTCCCGAGCATTGCGACTTGCGAAACGGAATCAAGCTAAAGCCTACGATCTAGGTTAAGGGCCCAGATCGAGGCAAACTTACCTTCAGTGAGTTTGTTTCGGTCTCGGCGGTTAATCAGAATTTTATTCTGTTTCAGATAGGTATTTCGTCGATGGTTTTTCGTAATTTGTTCTATTTCATGTATGTCGTATTTGGATTTGCGTGATTTACTTTATTTCATGTTCTGTATTTTATTATGTTTATTTAATTTCGTTCCATGTTGGTCTCACTATTGCTAACATAACGTAGTTAATTGTTTCAGCTTTCCAGGTTCAGCGTTCCGCGGCGAAGGGGCTTATTAAAATAATATATTTAAAACTATAAGTGATTGTGAAAAGTGATAGTGAAAAGTGATAGTGACAGAAGACATCTAAGGAAGCCTAGGCTAAGTTATTATAGCATGAAGTATTTAAGGCCCCATGTAAAATTGCCAAGTACTCACTGAATCATTAGCTTTGTTGCACTTTCGTTGGCTCCTCATCTCTGATGAGGAGGTCGCCGCTGCATCCGTTTCCGGAAGCAAGCGACTGAGCATGGAATCGGTACGGGTGGATCAGTTTTGTCCCCTGGTGTTCTTGTCGAAAGGGAAAAGTTTCGGGCGTAGGGGGTGTACCTTTTGGTACACTGCCTGCGTAAGTCTCCTGGTCCGATTACCCAATCTCCGCGTTAGACGGCTTGAGTCAGGTCACACCTAGTGTTGCTCCTGACGAGTCGCATCGGTGCAACAGGAATCATCTGGGAGACGCCGAGCGCTTTTCCCTTTCGACTCGGACGTTAGGGTGGTAGGAACTGCGCCATCCAATACTCCTTTCATGCTCACCCGTAGTCTTTCCTTCTTTGCTGAGTTTATTTTAACCGAGTGATTGCTTGGCAGTTCCCTAGATTCTATATCTAAACCGAAGATATCGATGGAACTTTGTTTCCACCTATCTCTTTGGTTGAGTAGGCTAAGGGTTTCATGTACAGGGAGATCGACGGAACTTTGATTCCATCTATCTCTCTACGGGTCTCCAAGCGCAGCAACCTCCTCGCGGTGAGACCTGGTAATCGGTGAGGACTACCGAGCTGATAGCTGTGGTTGTCAAATATGCTAATTAGATATAAGAATTTCTTTAGTTGTAAGACATTTTCCAAATTTTTCAAAATGCACGAAGCATTGGTCGAACATGGACCAGAAATATTTCGTAGAAATGGGTCACTTTCGTAGGTACCTCCGCGTCGGTGTGCTCGGCTCCTTGGTAACGTTTCCCGAGCATTGCGACTTGCGAAACGGAATCAAGCTAAAGCCTACGATCTAGGTTAAGGGCCCAGATCGAGGCAAACTTACCTTCAGTGAGTTTGTTTCGGTCTCGGCGGTTAATCAGAATTTTATTCTGTTTCAGCTAGGTATTTCGTCGATGGTTTTTCGTAATTTGTTCTATTTCATGTATGTCGTATTTGGATTTGCGTGATTTACTTTATTTCATGTTCTGTATTTTATTATGTTTATTTAATTTCGTTCCATGTTGGTCTCACTATTGCTAACATAACGTAGTTAATTGTTTCAGCTTTCCAGGTTCAGCGTTCCGCGGCGAAGGGGCTTATTAAAATAATATATTTAAAACTATAAGTGATTGTGAAAAGTGATAGTGAAAAGTGATAGTGACAGAAGACATCTAAGGAAGCCTAGGCTAAGTTATTATAGCATGAAGTATTTAAGGCCCCATGTAAAATTGCCAAGTACTCACTGAATCATTAGCTTTGTTGCACTTTCGTTGGCTCCTCATCTCTGATGAGGAGGTCGCCGCTGCATCCGTTTCCGGAAGCAAGCGACTGAGCATGGAATCGGTACGGGTGGATCAGTTTCGTCCCCTGGTGTTCTTGTCGAAAGGGAAAAGTTTCGGGCGTAGGGGGTGTACCTTTTGGTACACTGCCTGCGTAAGTCTCCTGGTCCGATTACCCAATCTCCGCGTTAGACGGCTTGAGTCAGGTCACACCTAGTGTTGCTCCTGACGAGTCGCATCGGTGCAACAGGAATCATCTGGGAGACGCCGAGCGCTTTTCCCTTTCGACTCGGGCGTTAAGGTGATAGGAGCTGCGCCATCCAATACTCCTTTCATGCTCACCCGTAGTCTTTCCTTCTTTGCTGAGTTTATTTTAACCGAGTGATTGCTTGGCAGTTCCCTAGATTCTATATCTAAACCGAAGAGATCGATGGAACTTTGTTTCCACCTATCTCTTTGGTTGAGTAGGCTAGGGGTTTCATGTACAGGGAGATCGACGGAACTTTGATTCCATCTATCTCTCTACGGGTCTCCAAGCGCAGCAACCTCCTCGTGGTGAGACCTGGTAATCGGTGAGGACTACCGAGCTGATAGCTGTGGTTGTCAAATATGCTAATTAGATATAAGAATTGCTTTAGTTGTAAGACATTTTCCAAATTTTTCAAAATGCACGAAGCATTGGTCGAACATGGACCAGAAATATTTCGTAGAAATGGGTCACTTTCGTAGGTACCTCCGCGTCGGTGTGCTCGGCTCCTTGGTAACGTTTCCCGAGCATTGCGACTTGCGAAACGGAATCAAGCTAAAGCCTACGATCTAGGTTAAGGGCCCAGATCGAGGCAAACTTACCTTCAGTGAGTTTGTTTCGGTCTCGGCGGTTAATCAGAATTTTATTCTGTTTCAGCTAGGTATTTCGTCGATGGTTTTTCGTAATTTGTTCTATTTCATGTATGTCGTATTTGGATTTGCGTGATTTACTTTATTTCATGTTCTGTATTTTATTATGTTTATTTAATTTCGTTCCATGTTTGTCTCACTATTGCTAACATAACGTAGTTAATTGTTTCAGCTTTCCAGGTTCAGCGTTCCGCGGCGAAGGGGCTTATTAAAATAATATATTTAAAACTATAAGTGATTGTGAAAAGTGATAGTGAAAAGTGATAGTGACAGAAGACATCTAAGGAAGCCTAGGCTAAGTTATTATAGCATGAAGTATTTAAGGCCCCATGTAAAATTGCCAAGTACTCACTGAATCATTAGCTTTGTTGCACTTTCGTTGGCTCCTCATCTCTGATGAGGAGGTCGCCGCTGCATCCGTTTCCGGAAGCAAGCGACTGAGCATGGAATCGGTACGGGTGGATCAGTTTCGTCCCCTGGTGTTCTTGTCGAAAGGGAAAAGTTTCGGGCGTAGGGGGTGTACCTTTTGGTACACTGCCTGCGTAAGTCTCCTGGTCCGATTACCCAATCTCCGCGTTAGACGGCTTGAGTCAGGTCACACCTAGTGTTGCTCCTGACGAGTCGCATCGGTGCAACAGGAATCATCTGGGAGACGCCGAGCGCTTTTCCCTTTCGACTCGGGCGTTAAGGTGATAGGAGCTGCGCCATCCAATACTCCTTTCATGCTCACCCGTAGTCTTTCCTTCTTTGCTGAGTTTATTTTAACCGAGTGATTGCTTGGCAGTTCCCTAGATTCTATATCTAAACCGAAGAGATCGATGGAACTTTGTTTCCACCTATCTCTTTGGTTGAGTAGGCTAAGGGTTTCATGTACAGGGAGATCGACGGAACTTTGATTCCATCTATCTCTCTACGGGTCTCCAAGCGCAGCAACCTCCTCGCGGTGAGACCTGGTAATCGGTGAGAACCGAGCCAATGGCTGCGATTGTCAAATATTCTAGTCGAATACAAGAATTTCTTTAACTTAATAGATATAACTTGAAATGTTTGTAACTTCTATATGAAATGATACTTACGTGAAATTATTAAGTGTTGTTCGATTGTTCCTATCCGACTCCAGAATACGAGTACAGTATTAAGATAGAAGAATCAACTTGGAATATTTCAGCAAGGTACTGGAACTGATGGGTTTTAGTCAATTTTTAATATCCTCTCTACTTCAGCACCTTATTGAAATATAACAAGTTACAATTCCTTGGTGAGGTATGCCAAATTACATCATGGAATCATGTTTTCCACAAATAATGTTATTGTTTATGTAAATTTTTATGTTAAATAAATATGTTTTGCGTTAAATAAATCCGAATAGAACAGCAAGGTTAAAAAGCACATGTGTTCTTGTTTTGTTGTGATCCTTCTTTATCTGTCGTTGAACGGAATACGTTTGTAAAACGATCTTTAAATTGTTACTGTGACAGAATCATTTGTAAATCGCAGGTTTCAAATGATCTAAAGTGTTATCCGTGTTGAATTCTAATTCCTACCACGCGTAGCGTTACAATCTTATTTTAGATTGAATCGATAACGTTGGGTGTGACATGAAAATGGTAAGGGGGCTCGCCTAGCCCCTCGGGCGTGTGACACAAAATTACATTGCGTGATAGGTCTATTCTGTACCTGGTCTGTGATCTAATGTACATACCGTGATCTTATGGAAGTCGTGTCACACGACCTGAAATACCGACTTCGTGAAAAACCTCAGGTTTTATTGCGCCCTCTGCGTTTAGATGCGGTGGTTTTGGGAATTACATATAATCCAACTTTAAGGAGAATAAATTTAAGGGGTGATTCCGGACACCGGACTAAGACGAACATAAAAACTAACGATATTACGGTTGAAGCTTCATTTGTTAGTTATAAGCGTTTTAAGATATGCGTAAAAGCAGGCAATCCAAGTGCAGCGGGGTACGCGTGGCGACTCAGGCGACAAGTTGTCTGTAGTATTCAAAGTCACGAAATTTGCGACGAAATTCAATTCTTTTTCTTTATCACTTCATCCAAAATTGAAGGATATCGTTAAATTACGTCAGACTTGTCTGCTCGCTAAAATCCATTGTTTCCATTAAATCCACTGTAGTCAATTATTGTGTTATCGAGACACACACGCGCAGAAATCACAGAAAACACAGAATCACACCCCCCACCCCCTCAAAAATATTAGATCTCTTGCACTAACACGTGTGAAAAAAATTTAAAAGAACGCAAATTTACCAAAATTTTACTATCTTTACCTGAACCATATGTAGTGTAGAAAAAATAATAGCAAAAAAGGTTAAAAATTAGATATACAGTGATTTTTATACGGTGACCTATGGAATTATCTTCAATACTAAACGAGATACGAGAAATTCTTATGGCATTTTTAGCATGTAATTTATTATGTAGTTTTTAGATTGAGCATAAACTGATACATACAAATATTTCATTACTCATTGAAGCACCGAATTTAGAAATATTATAATGATTAAATATTTAAAGAAGCTGCTGTACATATGTATATCTGTATATCCTTAAACTAAAAGGAACTAAAAAAGAAAGAGAAAATGAAAGCATTGGAAAAGGGGAAGAGACCAAAATGTGGGATGTTTGTTTAATGTAATTCTACCCCATAATGCGCGAGTTTGCCTAAGGCAACTCTCTTTCTCTCTCACTCTCTCGTGAACACCACGTACGTGTACACGTTCTACTCGTCAGACAAATTGTTTCGTTTCGCAGGAGCATTGGAGTGGAATATTTGTTCCAACGTAGAAACAGATCAAGTAATTAATTTATCGGATCAATACTGTGGACAAGTGATTAACCTGACACTAAAAATAGATTTTAGATCAAATTAATTACCTGACAGAAATTTTCACGCGATGAAAGCCTAATAGTAAATATTTGAATCAAATTGAAGGTGTGTCAGCAAAGAATTTCTGTTCATTTATACGACGTTTAAATATAGCACTTTGCAATACTTCAATGTTGTAATTAACAAAATATTTCGGGAATGATACTTAACTGTTTCACGTTTCTAGATCCTCGTTAATCCTGATTCAAGGTTTCTTCATCTTCTTTCTGCAATGTAGTCAAATTCACACGATTTAGATTAAAGACTACTGCTTTCTACTTTAGCGGATTAACGAGAATAAAATGTTCTTGCATAAAGTGTACAGAATACGAGTGTAAAGTTGTATGGGAAAATTCGTAACATTAACAAAATTATAAGACAGTAAATAAGGCGGTGTACCCTGTACAGTCAAAATCTCGACGCGCTCAGAGTACGCGGGTAGACGCAAATAATTAATCTTCTTCAGATTAATCTCTACGGTGGTAACCCTTTTATGAATACTTTAGAATGCGTGGGACATGTTGAAGCAATGATGGGTACGAGATGGAAATCTGTCAAACAAAATAGTATCGAAAAATGTTTAGAGTAGAAACACCTTGTATCAGGGGTTAAAAATCGCAATTGCTGCATATTTATTAGCATAATACCTACGTTTTTAATCAAATATATGAAATCATTATGAAAATGGTCAACGGTAAGTATTGGTATCATATTTAAGACAGAAACCTAGAGTTTCTCCTAAACGAAGGGCCTTTCTCCCGCAAACGTTTCAGAGAAAAGTATCTAAGTACTTTCGAGGCCCAACTGGTACAATTATACAAAACATTTTTTGCAGCTGTTAACCCTTCGTGGTTACACGGGGTGTGTCGCACCCCAAGAGCAATTTTCCAGTTAAAATGTCACGCCTTTCGACTTCCAAAGGGGATTTATCGCAAAAAGAAAAATACAAAAAATTCAAAAGTCGCTTTTTTCCCACAACCGTGGAAAATCGCTCATTTTCAACTACAACTTTATGAGATCAAAATTTACATTTCCCCAAAAAAGACTATTAGACCATGATTGTATAAGTATTACGAATATACAATTATCACTGAAAAGTTAAAAGATTCAAAAATACGAAAATGGTGACTCAAAAAATGACGCTGGGGTACAGTGAACCCCATGTGATCAATATGTGATTATAAGAAGGTGTGACCATGAAGGATTAAAACGTTATTTTGGTTTGCTTATATCTACAATGACAAATATTAAAATATCAACTTGTGAATAAAATGGTACAGAATTACAAAAGTCGCAGTGTCATATATGGTAAAGCTACTGAATGTACTCATTTATATATTTTCCTAGCACTTTGACAAACATACATATTCATTTAGTTCGTTGATTGGCATACGAGTCTTCTAAAATTTAATAATTGCGCAATGAAAATGGTTGTGTTGTTACATTCGCACAAGAATTACGCTAAATCGATACAGAATAAATTCGTTTGCGATCCAAGTAACTTGGTCGGTAACATTGCTTCTGTGATTTCATTTATAAAATTTGTTATTTAACTGTGAAATATTAAACTGCACTAAAAAAATAGTTAATTGACAATACGATAGCTGCTATTTCGATTTTCTTAATAAATGTATGATAATAACTGTAGATTTCTTAATCGATAAAGCAGGAATTAATCTCCACATAACTTACCAATCGATCTAACATAACATTTAAAATTTCATAACTTTATTTATGAAATATTTCTGTTGAATTTAAGAAGTACGTTAAACAATGACGTATGTTGTTGCTTCAACGTCAAAGTCGTTTGAATCATAAATACATAATAAATGATATTAATTATAAGAATTCCGGTCTGATAACGTAGGAATTAAATCTCCTACGATAAATTAATTGAAAGTACATTTCATCTCGTTCCACAATTTTCATGACCAAAGATTCACCTTCGAAACTCCAGTCCTTTTAAATACATCTCAATTCCATTTTTTAAAAAAAAAAAAATCTTATTGATAATATCTCCGACACAGACTTTCTCGCCACTGCCACTTACGTTACTTATGATTTCGAACTTTTACGGTCAATTTCATTTTAAAATCCACGACTAATCCACCTATTCAGCCTCAGCTGGTTAATCCAAGTAATAAAAATAAAATCCCACCAATCTCTACAGTCCCCGAAGCTTCTCAGGAAGAACCAAACAGTCCATTCCCGAAAATATCCTTAAGAAAAGGAGGAAATATGTGCGGACCCTTTGTGTAGACACTCTCTAGCTTAAAACAGTGGCAGCATTTTTTGCTGGAGAGGAAAAAAAGGTAGAGGAAAGAGAAAAAGAGGAGGGAACGAATGCATACATGTATTTATATTAAGAGAAAGATCGCAGGTAGGAAAGTAGCATTCGACCGCAAAGTAACAGCCGTCGTTGGTGGAAGCCGCGGGTGGGTGGAGGTAGGCGGGGGGGGGGGGGGGGATGTCGTTGCTTCGTAGGCGAGGTGAGGGCGCTCGGGGCTGTGATGGGAACTCGGGGATAAGGGTGGCTTGTTGCGTAAGCCGATTAGAGCATCACGGCAGTCACTCCTGCCCCGTTGCGGCGGACTGCTGGTGTTCCTGGTGCCATTGGTGCACCGGGATACGCCCGGTAGAGACATTAAAATCGCATCAAATATGTAGAGAGCCATCCTCTCGCCCCGTCCCATCGCAGCGGATGCGGGAGCACTCGTCGACATCCGAGTGCAGGCAAAAAGCTCGCCTGTCCTGGAAGTCCGCTCTCCCTCTTTCTGCTTGAATCTCAAAAGGAAAAGCTTGGGGAAAGCGGTTTCCCCATTTTTCCTTGTCGACCAGAAACGCGGGCTGCATTAGGAATTAATCTCCCAACGTCGAACGTCTCTTCCTCGTCGATCATTGAACAGCAACATCCAATGCGATGTCTGGCAGTTAACGGACCATTATATACCACCCGTGGCGACCTTAAGATCGAGTTCGCTGTATGGTATGGAAAGGGATTCGTAACACTCAAGGTAACAGATTCTCGTATGAGAAAGTAATTAGTTCGGAGCTGAATCTAGATTAGCCGAGGGTAGATCGGGCATGTAAGATTTCTTAAAGGTTACCAGCAGAGCGTACAGAGGGTATCGGGGTTGTATAGCTCTCTGATACGAGCGCCGAGCGTGCAACAGTGTTTTCACGCGGTCAGCGCATACATCGCCGGAAACGGGGAATGCAACACGTGGTAAAATGTTTCGCGGAGTATCAAATAATCATGGCAAATCCGTATCGACCGACTTATCCCGAGTTAATGTCTATATTTTACCCGTTCACCGCAAACTGGCATTAGTGCGCGCGATGTTTGCACGTAATAATGGATCATTCGCCATTTGTTTTTGCTCCTTCCCGCCGATAGAATAATTACGCGGAGCGTGAAATTGTCAAGCTCCCTCCTCCACCCTTCGGCGACAGAGTACACGATCAATTATTATGTGCTTCACAGCGGGTGGGCATGACTCTGCACGGATTTCGATTATTTTGCGATGCAATGATATTTGTACAATGTGGGTGAGAGTGAGTACGATCAGCCATGGGCAGATTCCTTGCGCAGAAACAAATCAAAAATGTAGAACATCATTTTTCGATACGAGCCCCTGTTTTTGAGAAAATCGAGTTCTCAAAATTTGTCTGGCTTCCGCGCGCGTGAGTAAAAAATCAGCCGAATTTATCGATAAATACGTAGATATAAAACACTCGCGAGTGACATGAACTCTCGAGTGAAAATAAGCCGAAATTGTAGATAGGTAAATTTTTCCAAATGCGGCTTTGTTCTCGAGAAAACCGATTCGAAAGTGGAACCAATTTTTCTAAAAAGTAAACAGTCATAAAAATGTCATAGGTACTTTTGTGCGAAGACACCATATCCTAATTTATTTCGCACAGAGTTAGCGAATTCGTCGGAATAAAACAGTTGTTTTTTGGGCATATTGAAAAAGGGAATTTTCAATTCACCTTCGACCACCGTTGCAAGTCTATCTTTTCATCGCGCGCAGTACCGGTTTCTAGAAAAGGATCTGTGTATCGACCGCAACTTGCCAAATAGCGTGAAAACCTAAAGTTGGTAATCAGTGTGTTCCAAGGGAATTAATCAACGGTACGGAATCGTTCGTCAGTAAGGATAACAACTTACCGACAATTTTCTTGATTGTTGATTGCCGCCGACTGTCTCGACGAGGACCTGAACGAGCTCTCGTCCAATTACCGCGCACCGTTGTCCAGCGTGAACGGCGAACACGGCTGCCAGCACTGGGGAGATTAACCGCACGGAAATCGGCTGAAGCTTCTGCACGGTTACGTGTTTAAGTCCACTCGACGAAGTCGACAGGGTGGAACGTGGCGTCGTTGCACAGCGAAATCCATCAGCAGCCCGAAATTATTTATCACGATTAATCGAACATACTCCCTCCGCTGCTAATTAAGTAAGAAGATCAAGGGATTACAATGCCCGCGAAATCGACAACTCCCAGGGACTTTCAGGATCCCCCCACTTCGAAGTCCATGCATTTTTCAGCTTTTAGACACCCACTGTTATTGTATATTTTACCATTGTAATTTTGTCGCATGATATAGCCACGCTGCAAAACTTTCAGAAAACCCAAAGCTTTCTTCCATCATTTTAATGACTAAGGCTTGGTCGTCGATAAAGTTTCCCCCAAGCTCCGCAAATTAACCGTAATGTCGGTATTTACCGTTTCAGGATTATTTTAAAAATATGGGGATCTCACTGGTACGGTACACTTTGGACAATTCTTACGCTTTGTAACACACGAAAGGAGAAAGAAATTAGAACAGAGAGGTTATGACGTAAAACCGAGATGAAAAGTTTCTTGAAAGTTGTATGTTTTATGAAAGGTTATGGTGCCCACGTCGAGCAGCTTTCGTTGATCTCGATAGAGTCGTGTTTTCCGAGTGCTCGCCATTGTGCGAGTTACTTCCTGTCGTTAGTTACATTGCTCGTGCCACTTCGTTTGTACGATATATAATAAAGTCGATATTATTATTCTGCGTGCGAGGAAAAGCAGCGAAACGTGTGTCACGGGTACGACAGCGTGAGAACGTATTTCACTTGGCCGTGCTCCGCGTGGCAGCACGTGACAAACGTGCAATTTAACGGCCATAATTGCACGCGCGCGAGTGGAACAAAAGCGGTACGCCTGTGCGCTGCCACCTTGAGAATATGTTCCATATAAACGTGGATGAGAAAAGGAATTTTAAAAATCGTTGAAATTTCGCAGTGGGGGATGAATATAACCCTACTCGTGATAATTTAACGTCACTGTTATTGTCTAGAAAGATATAACCTCAAATTATGGTCGGCTAGAGCGTATTGGCGGGCTATTTAAATTTTAAATCATAGTCATAGGCGAGAAGGTTTGTATGAAAAAGTAATTACTATATGTGAACGTATTTCCTTAAGGGGAAATATTTTGTAGGAAAAGTAGACAACACCCCACCTCAGGTAGCTGCGAGGCAGCGTCTGCAGCGAACACCTACATTCATTATAAGTTACGTGGTCGACGGGGCGGCGAGCGTTTACACGAGCACGCGCCAGAATTTGCGCGGAGTGGTGGTAAACGTGCTGCGTGGTGGGAGATGGGGGCTGGAGGACCGCGGACCAATGGGAACGGAGGTGAAAACGAGTACCCGGGCGGAGCGTTCGAATGTACTATTTAGCCTCAGCGAGGGCGACCTTCTGTCAAACGGCGTCCAGCCGTCGAGGAAGGAGATTGTGTGCAAGTTCCTCCGGTAGAGTCACTGGAACACATCGAGAATCTCTCCTGGTGACTAAGTGACAGAAGGAAGAATACCTTGGTTGTGCGAAACTATCCAGCTAGACTGTGGCTCTGAGAGAAATAGGAACCATGGGTACCGTTGAAATCCTGAACACATGGTCGATTTAAACGGGATTTTGGAGAAAGAAATTTCTACCAAAAGGAGGACGTCAATATGCTACACAGTTCCCTACCACGGGCGTTCCTGGCTTCTGGACTCAACTACTTGGGCTACTATGGCGACGAGATTCATCAGCATCCGTACAGTACGTCTACAACCTGGCACATTCCCATGGAGAGCCCTTCGAGCTACTCGAGGGTTCCCGAACACCACGTTCTGCAAACGTGGGATCTGTCCAGATCGTCCACGCCGTGCCCGTTGGATTTGTCGTTGAAGCCTCCGCCTACGCCAGGCGCGTTGAAAACCGAGGACTCGGTTGGATCTGAGTCCAAGAAAGATCGTAGAGTTATAGAAGAGTGTGAAGGTACCACGTACGGAAGAAGCAACGATGAAACGGATTCGCTGGTGGTGGACGACTTCGATCTCATTCCTCGAAGCTCGTCAGTGCACAGTCATTCTAGTTACGAGCAGCTGCTTCCCAAAAAGGAATCCGTTCAGCAGCAGGAACCAGCCGAGAAGCCTTGCCTGCCCGAAGAAGCTACTCGCCTGGTTCCTTTTGGTTCCATCAGCGAGATTCCTTCCAAGTCCTATTACACGCACAACCAGAAACTTCTTTTAACCAGCCCCACCCACCTGCAGTCGGTCCAGGGATACCATCAGCAGCTCCTTCTGACGCCTCAGCATCACCTACAGAGCATGCAACACGCGCCTATGACTCCGCCGAGCACACCATCGCCGCCGCAATGTCCCAGGAGGAAGATCAGAGAGGAGGACAGTAGCCCAGCCTCCACGGCTGGCTCCAGATCAGGCTCCGCTGAGAAGCTTCTGCAGAGACCGAAGAAGAAGCACGCGAGGAGGCTGAAATTCGACGAGGACACCAGCAGCCCTGTGTCAGGTACCGTGATCCTGGGTCCCGACGAGGCAGTGGTTACCGGAGACATCGATCCGGCGTTCAACATCGTTGAAGTCACCGAGGAGGCGCGGGCGGAGCTCGCGAAAATCGAGAACAGGCTGGGCCCGTACCAGTGCAAGCTCTGCAGGCAACTGCACGACGATGCGTTCCAACTGGCCCAGCACAGGTGCTCCAGGATAGCCCACGTCGAGTACAGGTGTCCGGAGTGCGACAAGAGGTTCTCGTGCCCCGCCAATCTGGCCTCCCACCGACGCTGGCACAAGCCCAGGCCGGCCAACGGGGAGCAATCGTCCTCCGCGGCCACCATCGAGATACCTTGCACCAGGTGCGACGCCAAATTCACCAGGCAGGCAGCGCTGAGGAAACACTTGACCACCCAGCACCCGGAGACCAACAACAACGTCCTGCTGGATGGCCAGGCTGCTGTAGGTAAGGCTGACGTCGTTCAGGTGGTAGCCGAAGGTTCCTTGAACACAGAGATCCCCTGACACGAGTTCCCCGCGAGACCTTTGCCCCGAAGACCGGGTCTCTATTGGAGATTCGGCCTTGACCTGTAGAGATTCAGTCTTTCAGTGACCATTTAATTCCAGTCCAAGGGGGTATCCAATTGTTGATGACTCGATGGGAAACGAAATTGCTTCGATTGGGTCCTCATTAAATTCTCTACCCCTCCACCGAATTTCTTCCTGTTATCCTCGTTCTCTACCATTAGACGAAAGTCCAATTCTGCGCGATTCGGTGATGAAATTTTGTAGTCGGTGACAACTCGAAGTTGTCCTACCTTTTCTTAAAGTTAAACGTTTAATCTCATGATGTTCTAAGGGGCATTTCAGAATCTTCGAGACCTGGTCGAGAACAAGTATCAGTCTCGATTACTCTAATTATTTCAATTCTTATGAACCAGGGACAATAATTGCCAGTTGAAACAGAATGTTACAGCGTGTCGTGGAAGCACGACGGGAGTGGGGCGCAAGTTGAGTTGTAAATTCCGTAGAATTAGGATAGCGACAAGGTTAATATGACGTGTTGCGTGCGATGTAAATCTGTAGATAGCGGGGATAGGTCGGCCTTAATCCGTTACTGTGCGTGTACATATCGGTTCTCGTTTATCTGTGCTCTATAATAATTATCCGAGGCCGACGATCCCGTCATCTTTCTCTCTTTCAGCTTAAGTCAGCATCAAGGTATTAGGCTAGGTTGTCCCTAGGACATAGATTTAATTTATCGACCCAAAGGATCGTGATCATACAGCTACACATCAAAGACATAGTTAAGGTAACCAAAGTACGCGTGTATCAACGCGAAAGGATATGCTAGTAACTTTTAACTTTAAGAATTCTAGCTTTTAATCGGCAAAATTAAATGTAGACAGTTCAACCCCGGTAGAGTCATTTCGCGATTGAATAATTTGGAGTCAAAGGGGTATCGTGACACATATCCGTATAGTAGCTCGTAGTTATCACTAGGTATCGTAGATCGAGGAAGCTTCACTAGAACCTGTATGTATATGAACGTATGCGTTCCTCATAGTGGACATTTAACAATTCTGTATGGCTTTTAAGACTCGTGAAGCGACTAATAATAAGGCAGGAAACACTAACGCAAATTCACCAGAATAGTATTTCATTTTATAAGTAGGTATAGGAATTCCACGGCAACGATCGCCTGTAATGTCATTTTCTGGTGCTCCAATTGAGCGTATCGTACACATGGATAATGAATTACTTGCAGCTTCTAGTCAGAGTGCATAGTCTTACTGATAATTGCCAAATCGTAACGGTTGTATTCTAGTCAGGGACGAGAGAAGGATCATTGTTGTTAAGCGTAATCGTGTAATATAGGTACATTTAGATACACTGCTTTCCACATTAGAGCATACTAGTTTCGCGCAGGGATACACTGTTGATTGGTGGTTAACCGGCAGGGAAAGTGCTATGACCAATCGCAAAAGTGCTACCACCAATCGCGTGTGTCAGATCCATGGGAGCTGCGCAGATCGGTCGCAAATCGGTAGGAGCGTCGGTATGCTCTTATATGGAACGCAGTGTCGAGATACACATCCAGTCTTTCGAATTGCTTCTGGCTAACGTAGGGAGAAGTGAACCCGATTAATGTGACTAGCCAGTGATGGAAATTGTTTAAACATTGCAAAATTTTTTCATAGAATTTCTTTTAATGGCATCTTCTTTTTCTGCAGTGTAATACATTTTAAGCTAACGAACAATTCGAATGTGCGACATCGGGCTTACCAAAACGATAAAGGTGTGTAGTGAACATATAAATATTATTGCTATATTGTACATTATTATGTATTATTATTTGTTATTTATTTATTGTATTTATTAAGCGTGTGAGTACAATGAAATGACTTAAAATGGCATTAAAGTATCTCAAAACATGACTAAAATATCAAACAGAAAAATTGGAAAAACGAAATTAACTGTTTTCATAATTTGGTGGTTGTTATTATCATTACTGCAATTAATCACTGGTAAGACAAATTTAATATGAATTAAGTAGAACTATTCAAACAAGAGCAGACCTCGTTCGAGTTATGGGTACCTACCTTTCGTAATTTTCGTAATGTCATTCTAAGTCGCCACTTCGAGCAGTACAATTTTTAATTTGACTTATTTTTTGGTTTCGCATTATTCTTTATTCTACTCGTTTAGAATAAAAGAGTACGATCTAGTCAAAGAGTGTAGAGGCCATTGATGCCTGCCCGAGGATTGTATTATAATTAGATAGCAAACCGGCGAGATCAATCGTGAAACGTATGAAATAGTCGCGTATTTATAAGTCTACGTGTAAGTCTTGCAGTATCAAAGTGTATAAAAGTATAGAATACTGAAATAGTTTACTAAGTCCTGAACTAGTCGATCACATAGAGATAAGATAGTCGGAACAAAATCAATGCAACGAAATTGCAAGGGGTGAGAACTTACAAGGGAAGATCCCGATCCGAAAATCAAAAACATCTGAAACTTTGTAAATATGCGGTGAATTTCCTCCCGATTCAAACGCAATTTTTGTTTGCTGCCCAAATTCACTCTAAGGAGGTCAAATTAACCCCTGAAAATTCGGCTGTTTTCCGATTTTATTTTGTAACTCGCAATCTGTAAGAGATAGAAAAAAAGTCTCAAGACAAAAGTTACTTCTCTTAATTAGAACTATCATTTGGTGTCTTAAAGTTCTTACAGTTCGCGAGTTATACCTACCATAAAATCGAAAAATAGCTGGATTTTCAGGGGTCAATTTCACCTCCTTAGAGTGAATTCGAGCAGCAAACAAAAATCGCATTGTAATCAGCAGGAATTCCCCTACATATTCACAAAGTCTCAGAATTTTATGTATTTCAACTCTCGAGATATTTTCTTGTTAGATGCTGGAGGATAGATCCTCAGGAAACCTGACCAATTGATTCTGTCCCTACTATAGAAGTAAAAAGCGTACCTTCGTGAACGCCGTAAATGTTAATTGAGCTGATTCTAGTCAAAGCTAGTCGTAAGTACGATACACAGAAAATGTATGAAACGAATTTTAGCGAAGTAGAAGTAAATAAATTGAATTGGCGATACGAACCTACGAGGACACCGGTGTAAGTCGGTTTTACATAATTTTAAGAAGCTGCTGCTAGAAGAACGCGAATATAGTAATGACTTTGTTTATAATTATTTCGACTTGCACCAGTCTCGTTCTTGAAGGACTCGCATAACGATAGATTGATAAGATCTATGATTACAGAATGCATATTTGTTATTCATAAGCAATGAAAAGGCATCTGTATAGTAGCGACTCATAACCGTCGTTTATTATCTCGTCCATCACCGCTGTTGAACGCGACAGCTAACGAAGAAAGCGATTGTAAATACGTATGCATTGGGTTGTTAGAAAGATTTTGTCGACCATACCGTGTAATATATTTTTTAGAAATTATTTCTGCCATTTAATTCAACGTCTGCCGATAGTCATTCGAAAAATGGCACTCTTTTTAATATTCTGAATTCTTCGTTTACGTATTTACAGAGTACCGCGGTTAAAAATGTGACTGGCAAAGTGTTTGTAATAATCCTGTCAACGATGCACGAAACAGATAGTGTCTATAGATATGTATTATATAATAATAGAGCGTTTGTGTGTTCTTGTAACCTTCGCGTATATAATTAGAATTACAATGTAATGTAGATCACTTGCGAACCATATTTTGCTGTTTATATCTGTATATAAAAGTTTCACTTCTCGTAAATATAAATATCTCGAAATGAAGCAAGCTTCTCTTTTCTCACCTCCGGACGTCTGTTTTAAAAATATTTATTGCACCAGTTTAAGTAGTCGATTGTCTTTTTTATCCTTCAAGAAATTTTTTTTCTGTTTTCGCCTTAAATTAAATAAATCACCAGGTAAGTGCCAAAGTTAAAAAATAAATGTATCGGAAAATGTTCTACGTGCCAATGGTAATACCATAGTATAGAATTTGATTTTTGGCACTTACAGTGTTTTCTACGAGGACTCTTCAATTCTTAAGTTTGATTTTGAAGGAATATATTTCTTTAAGCTATCTCCAGGCAGTTATTCTACACTGTCGTTATTAAATACTGCCAGAACTGATTTTATCAAACAAAACGATTCGTACCGAAGCTTTTCAAACTTGAGATTTCAGAGATCCATTTATCTACTTGCGTTCAATTTAGCAAATTCGTATAATAATTAATTCTACATATTCCAAGGAAGACAAAATTCTTAAAGTACCAACTGTCGATTTAATCCACGAATTAGCCCATCGCGATGCTAGGATGATTGCTTTCCTGTTGATCCGTGAAAACTGTAGAAAGATCAATAGAGCATCGCGAGGAAAGGAAGATAGAGCCGCGGTGATATCCAAGTCAGTATTGTCCAGGGATGATGTCCTTCGACGTTACTTCGTAGCGTGCTCCCATAATGCTTCGTAGAATCCATAGAGGAGGGATTGCTGGCTCTGTAATCTGCGCGGTGCCATTGTGCCCGTCGAATAAAGAGATCTGTCGCGCCCTCACCGTTAAAGAGAGACCATTAAATCCATGAAGCTGATTTTTTTTCGAAATTCCCGGATGATGGGGGCTCTTTAAACCTACCGATCACGAATTCCCCCGTTCTTTTGTAGCTGTAATAAGGCTTACCAACCGTCCTCGCGGGGATTCTCTCGTTAAGTTTGCACGTTACACTCTTTGGCAGAACGCTCGCGACTTTCGGTGGATAATGGAGACAATCCTTGGAAATACAGGCAAAGTGTATCTTTGACGAATCGTTCGCTAAAGATATAACGAATAATGGGATCATAAACAGATGTTCTGCAGTTTAATTTAGTTGCTACTTTATTATAAATTTGAAACAGCAATTGTACTTGATTAATCGAAGATGCACAATATTTATCTGGTTAAACGCGTCTTAAATTGCATGGTAGTTGTAATTACATGCAAAAATATGAAAACGATATGCAAAGAATCGAATGTAACAATTTCATGGCAAATTCAATTTTAGTATTGGGTATATTTCAACCCTCCAGATCGAATAATTTTTTTTGAGTATATAAAAAATAATTATACAGTCGAATGTCGGTAAATTGAATCTCAAGGGAAGAGCTAAAATCTTCTGGTTGTGGAGGTTTCGTCTTATCGAAGTTTTCGAGTAAGAGTAGTTTAAGAAATAAAAATTCAGCTTACAGGGGCTGCGTGCAAAAGTTAATATTCTTCGAATTTGCAGAGGCTCAAAGAAAGACAAATTCAAGTTTTAGAGGCCAATTACTCATTGTATACCTAACCGTCTGCATATAATATCTATGTATAAATTTTAAACAACAAATAAATGGCAGTTTGCGTTTTATAGCCATAGGCTTTTACGCGTTATTATTAAAAAAATCTGTAATTTTACTTCATATTAATGTGGTAATGCATTGTAGATTAATAGCACTTTCACTTGTAGCCAACACAGACTGACAAAAAACAATTAGCTTGCGCGGACACGCACGTGGTGCGACGTGCAGGGGCACGCAATTTGTTACACGATTTTTTATTGCAAATATAGATATATATCCTATTACTTCGAGTTGTAGAGGCAATGCTTATAAAACTTTTACCTATCGAGGTAAACGTTGACTTGCAGAGGCCGGGCTTTTCTGAATTCGAGTTACAGAGGTAAAATAACGCATCTAAAGATGTGGAACATAATTCGAATTGAAGTAAGTTTACATTTCGATTTACAAAGGTTTTCATTGCGGAACGGAAGGGAATGAACAAAATTGTAGTCTTAAGCCGCGTCCCCACTGCATCGGCAAAGCCGCTCGATAAATCGATCGGCATGCGTTCGGCTTTTCAAACCATGCGACCAAACTGTCAGACACGTCTACACTTGTTTGGGACTACCGAGCTGCCTTGCCGATTGACAAACACCGACGCAGTGGGGACGCGGCTTTCCGTATAGAGGTTTTCGAATTATAGAGGTCCGAGTTACCGAGGTTCGACTTTCAAATAATTCCAATAAAATTAGTGCAAATTGTATTTTACTTTACAATGTTCTAGTAAGTACATCTGTTACGTCGACGACTTCTGGCATGAAATTGCAGAAACATATCTTTTAAATACTAAGGCTTAAGGAGATGTATTAAAAAATCAATTTTTTCTGACCGTCCAAATCGGAATAGACCCTTAACAAACTGCTGCCATCTCTCTAAGGAATACTCTATAGTTTCAAGTGTTCTACGTTATATCCTCGCCATTTCTCTTTGTGGCATAGGAATTCGATTGACAACGCACTTGAGGTACATCAAGGCATCGGATATCCGAAAAGGTCGCGAAGGTCCAAATCAAAAAATCCACTTAGCGTCTGTGGCTGCTGTCGAAAAGAACGGCTGCACGTGCGAAAAGGCTGGATACACCTTCGAAATATCCGAGTGCGCCGTTGCAGGAAGCAATTTCACAATTTTTCTTCGTGACTTTGTCATCTTCGCTTTGCTATTCGCCGGGCCGAAATACAATTTTCCCGACGCGCTGGATAAGAAAGTGTCTGGGGAGCGAGAGAGAGAGAGAGGGCTCTCTCGAGTGTAGCACCATAGTCCTTTATTGACGTGTCTTCGAAGAATTTTCAGAATCGCTTTCTCCCGTGGGAAGCTTCCCCTTGTCGCGTCACACGTATCTATCTTCGTGTGTCTGTGTGTGCGTGTCTGTTGCCATTGCGTATCGTATCGTAACGAGATGTCTCAAAACCAACGTTTTCTTGGTCAAATCGTAATTCGATGGAATTTTAAATTCGAAATCTTAGGTGACACCTAAGTTTGGTGAAATTACCAACTTGGACGGTATTGATATGAATTTTTGAACGCTTTATAGTTTTTTAATATATTCTATTCTATTCTTTAGCACTTTGAACCAGGAAAAAGAAGGCTCGTTATATTATGTATTAGTAGGTGTGTTTATCAGTTTGAGATCCCACCTTGAAAACGTAAATTTAATTTAGATAATAAACTCCAAAAAATATATCCTACTATGGTGAAGTTAAAATTGTTCATTGTTCTAATAATTACAAAGGGTGACAGTTATTGGTACACAAAAATGTTAGATAACGAGCCTTACTGATGAATCCTATGTAAAAGTTATTTCTCCTTTATTATTCGCAAACTTGCTTATTTTCCATTTTGAAATCGGAATTTGTGAAAACTGTGTCTTCGCCATTTAGTAATCAAGGGATAAAATCATCCTTAATGCAAATCTTAAACGATAACGGGAGATGTGGGGCGATGTGATTGATTCGTATGACTGGAGTGTGAGGGGGAGAGAAAATATAAGAGAGCGAGGGGAAACGGATTGCCTATGGTCAGACGCGTTTGCGGACCAATTTGACCGGGAGTAGAGTACATAGTGCAGCTATTACCGTACGCAGTTATTTAAAAAATTGTTTAAATTACCAAGAATTTTAGAAACGTTCACGCATTTAATATTAATTCTATTTAAGGCTCGCAAAATATACCTACAATCATCCCTTTTAGGGAAATATTTACCTTTTCTAGTAAGGGTATCGCACGAATACGTACGTATTTCATAATATGAAGGACCTTTACATATAAGCTTAGTAAAAACATACGCTGATATTATTTTGCTAACGAGTTTAATGGGGAATCCTGTTTTATGGGCTAAAAAAATAGCAAAATTTAGGATTTGCTTTTTTAAAAAACTAGCATTTCGATTCATCTGAAATTTGGGCCATGTTTTTACACATCCTTGAAGAAGTTGCATTTTTCTTTATTCATTTTTAATAATAAATATAGGAATTATGCATCACGCCGCGCAAAACTCGTCGCCCGCTGATGTGCATGATATTTACCTTCCATGTAATCTGAAACAGAAAAATGAAACGGCGTTTTACTTTGCACATATGTAGCTTGAATTTGATGAACCAGAATACCGCTAAGTTCTACACGTCTTTTGTTACATAAGAAAATTGGTGAAAAATTTGATCGCAGAAATTAAAGGTTCAGATCTCTCAGTTTGAAAACTTTCCGCACTGCTCAATAAATATTGTCGTTTCTGGCTGGTTCATCAATTTCAAGTTACATATGTATAAAATAAAACGCCCTTTCATTATTCTGTTTCAGATTACCTGGTAGATAAATATCATGCACACCAACGGCTGGCGAATTTTGCGCGGCGTGATGGTCGATCACGAATAACTACTATATTTATGGTTAAAAATTAATAAAAAAAAAACCTTAGCTTCTTCAAAGATGGCCTTAAAACATGGTCCAAATTTCAGAGGAATCGAATCGCTGGTTTCTTAAAAAAAAAATCCCAAATTTTTCTATGTTTTTAGTCCAAAGAATAGAATTCCCCCTTAAGTTTACTTTTGGTATATGTATGTATTTAATACAGTGGCGCACCCAGAGGGGGGGGGGGGGCTGGCACGCCTAAAAGTAGAGCCTTTGTAAAAAGAAGAGAAAACTGGAAATAATTCTTTAAATAAATTTTCATAATCTCCTACAGAATTTTATTGAATTTGCATTAAAAATATTTGTATTCTTTAAAACGGAAATCTTAAGAAACCTGTGCGCGTAACCTTTTCGTTTCTGGAATATAAGCACCATAAAGTTAAACAACGAATGATGCTAATTATTGTGAACACTTTTGAAATAGATATATGAATCATGTTGAACCACGTACAGCTTCAAAATTCTACTCGGCGAGAAAAGCAAGAAATCTTCGTCGAAATTCTATTATATTGTTATAAAAATATATTGCAATCGACTTCGATGTATATTCCGGAACAGGGTTCGTTTCTTTTTAGTGTATTTAGAAGAATACGTAAAAAGATATCGCAATGGCATTATAATTAAACTCTTTGTACCAGCGTTTTCATACGTACTTAATGAAAGACCGCTGTGGACTTGAAAGTAGCGAGTTGTGAGAAAGCATGAAATGCGTTCAAGAGAAGTAGAAGGTCGGGAATCGTGGTAGAAGGACAATCGAGCAAACAGAAAATGGTGCTTTTACCATTAGGTAAACAATCGCGGGTGTAGCCAGGAGTCGCGCTGTAGCACAATATCGCCTCGATATCTCGTAAACGACAAACATCTGTGGGATAATAACCGTGAAAGCTCTGGAAGAGCACGTTCCGGTAACATCGGATTTCTTCGGGAAGAAACGCCCCGCCTAGAGCAGTCCCAATACATATTTCCTCGTGCTTCTTGCTCCACGTAGTTCCCCTACAAATCTCTTATCTTACACACCTGTTACAACAGTAAAATTTTATTCCATTATTCCAGCAAGAACTTATATTCCTATCTACATTTGAACGGTGCTTCACGCGTTCCGAATGCTTCCTAGTTAAACTTTGGAGAAACCGAATAATAAATAAAATATAGTCAATTTTCTGCGATAAATTTTAGATATATTTTTCCCGGAAACATAAAGACTCATTTTCGAAATTTGTTTAAAAATCATGTTGATTTATTATTGTAAATTTCGATTCCGATGATGGGAATGGTAAGATTTCAGAGTTGTAACGGTTTGGAAGTCAGTGGACTCATGGGAACAGGGCAGTAATTCGCGTGAAATCGCTGTGATGGTATGAGGGAGGGGGCAGTGTCCACAGGTTTTACTTTATCTCGGGGTATTAGAGTACGATTGGCCCACGAAGCCGAAAATTGCTTTGACCCGACCCCAAGGATGTCCCTGTTCGTCACCAGACCTCATCCTTTCGACCGTTCTCTCGACACATCCCCGCGGATCAATTGATTCCTTCGGCAATCTCTCTTCTCCTCGAAGACCAGGGATTTTCTTAGTAACTGTACCAAGATAAACGTAGAATTTTTCAGATGTAGGCGCTCGTCGATTCTTCTTAGCGCTTAATAGACGCAAGAACACAATTGCAAGAAAACGCAGGATAATAAAAAGTGATATGCGGGAGCTGAATTTTGAATTAGCTGTAAACTGAATCCGAATTTGACTGATTTGGATTAAGGGAGGAGACCTACCTAGAAATGTTCCAAAAATCGATTTTTATATTTTCTTGAAAAGAGTTCTTTCAAAATTTTGTTAACGCAAGCTTGCAGTGCTTTGTGCACCATTAAACTTTTGTTTGAAACATTTTTTTCTGCCTCTTGTATTTTAGGAGTTATGCGAGAAAAAAGTGTAAGTGCCATTTGACTTTGAGATTAGTTTTCTCATTCTTAAAGGGCGATTGGGCACGAATGAAACATAACGTTGGTCTCGTCTCGAGTCACTCTATACACCCGCAAAGTTGCGTTCCAATCTATGAGTGCGGATTAGCGCTGTTCCCTTGTGAGACAGATAGTAAGGTTTACAGAAACAATGAAAATCGGTCGCAATAAGTTTTCCAACCAAGGCCACATTAATTATCTTTATTGCGCACAGCGTCGTGCACTCCTCTCCGAAGTACCTAATCTTCCCTTTTCGGTGGGAATTCAAGTCGAGGGGGATTGAAAATAAATTCCCAGTCGTCGCCTAATAAAAATCACTCTGGGATAGGGCATAATTACAGCGGGAGCGCGGAAAGAGACAGAGGAAGGTCCTGAAAAAGAGGAGCAGGAAGGTGAGAGGGGCGAGGGAGAATGGTGGTTGGATTCAACCATCCCAGAAATCCGCATTCACGTAAAGGAGGATCAGCCGCGGAAAAGCATCTTACACCGAGTCTACGATATCTAATTCCCAAGGAGTTCTTTGATATATATGGTCCCACCCATGGTAGGCTCGTTCTGTCGCGTTGCGGGAGAGAGAGTCTATACAAAGGGAGAAATAAATATCGCGGTAATCTCGGGGATCCGCAATGTGGGACACACGGAGATCTTCGACATCTTCGTCAGCGGTGCACACGGGGAAATGTACGCTCGTTGACGGTTTACTTTTGACGCACGCCTGCGTCGCGGCGCTCACGACGCCCTGCTTCAACGTGCAGATTCATGGATATATGAACAGATGAATATGTGGATAGATAAAATGTGTAGATTAATAAATACGTACATAGATGGTTAGATGAACAAATGATGGACAGATAAATAGATAGCCACGTACATAGATATATGGATAGATAAGTAGATACATAGATGAATAGGTAAACAGATAGCTAGATACAGTGGGGGACAATAGTACGTGGGCACCCTTTAAAACAGAGTAACTTGTTTAAAAATTGGTTGAAACGACTTAATTTTTTTGAGAAGGTAGAAGGTTTAGTTTACTACGTGACGTGTTTCGTCGTTTTCAAAAAAAATTGCAATTAGTTGGAATAGCGAAGAAAATAGTGAACGTCGTTTTTCCAACTCTCTTATCTGAGCTTGTAATGAAAATTTAAAAATTCCGTTTCTAGTTAACTAGATAACAGTTAAAAGTGATGGAAATCACAGTTTTCGGCCCATAACTGTAAGAAACCTAAAGATTCTTACATATTTCGATGCCTATCGCTTGTTTCTGCTTAGACTGATTTCGATGAAATTTTCAGCATGGGCAGCCATCATGGCAAAGCACACAATCTTCGTGTCTTCGTATAAACATGTCATACTAAATTTTTCGCGGCAAAAGAAAATTGTAAATATAGTTAAAAAGACGTGTAGGATATTAGGAAAAACTTTGTGTACTACACTTACTTTGATTGCCCATAAACAATTTTGAAAATTGATCATGAAACTCGCGCGCCACACCAGAATACCCCTTTAAAAGCTCAGATACAAAAAACGATCTTCACTATTCTCTTCGCTATTCCGACCAATCGCAATTTTTTTCAAAACGACGAAACACGTCACCTAGCAAACTAATCCTTCTAGCTTCTCAAAAAAAGTCAAGTCGTTTGGTCTAATTTTAAATAAGTTATTCTGTTTCAAAGAGTGTCCACATACTTTTATCCCCCATCGTGAGTACATGTATAACTGAACAGACAACATGGATAAATAGACAAGTATATGCATAATCAGATTGATAGTTGCATAGATAAATAGACAAATAGATTTATTCCCTAAGGACAAAAACGATAACAGTACAAATTATCCATACCCTGTAGACCGTAGACAATCACAAAACACTAACTTCAAAAGAATCCAAATAATTCATTACTCAATATTCGAGGCACATGGTCGAAATACAGCAACAAAGAACTCGAGAAAATTAAGAAAAAACAACGGAAATTGAAATACCAAGATCCCCTGAGCAGGATGTCACGTAAGGTATCTGCTTGTATGATTATTAAAAGGAAAGAAGCGCAGAACGAACACAGGGGACGAAGGCACCGGGACGAAGGGAAACTAATTTCCCAGGAAATCAAAAGCATCCAGTTGTCCACGACGGAGAAACGGGCATCCCTTTTGATCGGCGTCGTCCACTCGCGGCGTCCGTTTTTCCAACAGACTTCCAGCACCCTCGTTTGAGAAACCGTTGTCAGAACAGTGCCTTCTTCGTCCTTTTCGTCGAGCGAAACGGGGAAAATGGCCAGCGCGTCCCGTTGGTCGTTTATGCACTTCCGCTCGGCTGGGTATCGAGTACGCCCGTTTCGACTTCCCCTTCAAAGGAAACCGCAGTACAGAGACGGTCAGTCTCGTCTAATGATGTGGTCGAACTTTCTGTCGGCCCTGGATCGACGTGTCTCCACATTTTGATTGTTGTCGCCACGTCCGCGAGCATTTCGCTCTCACCACCTCTCGCCCTATTTCGCCCCTTTTGTGGTCCCCGCGCCTCCACCACGAGAGAAATATCTATTTTCTGGATTGCTGCTTGAATCGAGGCGAGAGAACATTCTTTTCTGAGTAGAGAATCTTACCGATAATTTAATGAAATCGCGCGAACAAGAGGGGAAGTGATGATAACAGGAATCCTATTTTCTTCCCTTTTTGTTCCGCTTTGGTAATTTCGTTGCAATTTTATTCAAAGTGGTTCAAAGTAGGTTGAGTTATTGGAGAAGTGATTTGAAGCAAGTGAAAATGGAAAATGCAAATATTTTTCTTGGCTGATACCTTCTATATACCTGACGAAAATTATGGGAGTGTTTGATCGCCTGGTGAGTTACAAGTGATCGATTTCGGAATCGGAAAATGAGAACACTGGGGGCGTAGAACTGCTGAAAATCTTGTCGTCTTCGTCGTGCAAGCATTGGGGACGCTCGAATTTGCACGCAGAACCGCGTTTTAGATTGCGCTCTGATATTTTTCTGACCTAGATGTGACGTATTTTATGAAAATTCGCTAATTTATTTTTTGTGCACATGTTATTTTAAGATAGGCTCATCTGAAATTAAAAATCAAAATATATAAGTATGGTTATCGTAATGCCAATAGGGCTGGGAGTATTCGAATAATTTAATATTCAAGTATTTTACAAGTATTCGAATGCTACAAATAAACTTCGAATGTTATTATTCGAATATTTGAGTATTCGAATGTTATTATTCGAATCTTTGAGTATTGGAATGTTATTATTCGAATATTTGAGTATTCGAATGTTATTATTCGAATATTTGAGTATTCGAATGTTATTATTCGAATATTTGAGTATTCGAATGTTATTATTCAAATATTTAAATATTTGAATAGTATGGTGTGAATTATAAATCAAGTTATTAATTTACAAGATTTCACTCTGACAAACTAACGAACTCACAACTGAAAATAAATAGAAGCTTGTAAAAAAATTAACCTAAAGAACTTGGTTTATAATTCACACGATACTATTCGAATAGGTACATCAGTATTCGAATACTTAAATATTCGAATAGTATTTGAATACTTGAATATTCGAATTATATTCGCCAAATAATTGAGCAACTGAAGTATTCGAATATTCGAATACCGACAAATTCGGCAAATCGTCCCAGCCCTACTTACCAATCATCACTGTCAAATAATGGAAATTCGATGATTGGTAGGTACATGTTTTCATAAAAATGCCTCGAAACCGGTAACTTTTTGGTAAAATGAAATTGGGTGGCCTAAAACTTATGAATGTTGATAATTCGATAGCGATTTCATTTACGAAAAGAATTTTCGAAATCCGTCAACTAATTCTTTGTTTTCATCACCGACACACATAGCTATTTATTCAAGATTGCACCGGAAAAAAAGCAATCAACTTCTTTTATCATTTTAAAATGACTTTTCACCCAGTTTCGCAGTTTCTTTTTGAAAACTCCTAAATTTTTAAAGGGACTACACGATTATCTACACTTAAAGAGTTTCGAAATGACGATAAAGGCAATAACAATTCCAACATATGTAATACGAACATGTCGGCCACGTCTTCGACGTCTTCCCTCCCGTCTGTGCCTCGCAGGATTCTGCAGCCGCCTTAATTTCATATTCGCCCTTCTCTCAGTTAGAATAAGATTCTCCGTAAACTGCTTCACCGCCACGTCCACTCTTCGATTAAGCGAGTCGTCCGAATAACTGCTGTCCGTGTTGAAGTCGTAAGTTGGCAGCTGGTCAATTTCCCCCACGCGGCACTTCTCCTCTTCCAAGCTTTTCACGTTGCCTCCCTTAAAGTATTCCTCTGACGCGCGAGGCTGATCCCGAGAGAAATCGGTCAAGATCCCAGAATCCAACGATTCGGTGACGCGTCTCGAATAGTTCGCAAGATTCGGCGTAGAGTTCCTCTGGTAGCAGCAAACTGTTAAGGAATTCACCAAAGTCTCGTCGAGATATTTTCGGTTTCGGCAAATTTTATTGCCCTCGAACAAATCGTCGTTCGATGAAAATCTCTCCCTTGCCGAGCTTTTTAAATTGCAATCGTACGTTAGGCTGGCGTCCACGGAACAGGCCTGAAGAACCGCGCTGATAGAGCTCTCTTGGGAGGAGTGAAATTTTGACAGAGAAATGTTACTAGCGGTGCAATACTCGATCGAAGAGGTCGGCGTGCACTCTTGCTCCCGCAAAGAGGTGTAATAACTACATTGAGACTGGCTTAGATCTGGGTTTGAGAAGTGAGTCAGACTGGTCTCTATACTCTTCAGCATTGAATTCGAAGTACGGCTGTTCGATTCTTGATGCGTGGCTACCGCCGATCGCATTGATCTCGATCTTCTCAGGCTCTCCAAGGACACAGAGTGATTCATCCTCGTTCCTGAGAAGGAGAGTGTAGACTGCAGGATGTTTCTTGGGGTTTCTGAGTCAATGGGAAGATCGGTTTCCAGATCGATCTCGTTAATCGAAAAGTAATCGTCGTAGTCTTCTTCCAGTCTCTTTTTCACGTTTCCAAGGATTATTATATCGGAGGTTTTATCCTCGACATAGTAATTCTTGGACGTACACAACGCATCTGTGATTTCGGGAGATGTTAGACTACAGACGCTGGAGTTTTCGTTAAAAATATATGGCGTATTTTTCCAAGGTACCGATTGCGGGTGTTTGGCATCGTCGTATTTTCTGTCACACAAAATTACTTGGGACTCGTTTTTAAGTTTACTTTTACATTTTTTATGACTGCTCGTCACACGATAGTCTCTGATATTTTCCGAATGACGAATTTTGGGGAAGGTTTGGAGGTCCGACCGTTGGCTATTTTTGGTTTTCCTGATCCTTGAATTGGCTTCAAAGCGGGGAGAATTTTCTTCGTCGCTGGATGACGCGATCAAACGAGCGTTGCACTTATCTTTTAATGAATTTTTCAGATCGTACTCTTTCGATTTCTTCGCTGTCCTTTTACTCTTCGGATTCTGTGACGTTTCCTTCCTCCTGTGCCGCGACTTAAATGCCTCAAGGTTCGTCGTGCTTTTCTCTCCATCGAAATTCGTGTTGTTAGCTTTGAAAATGGTTTTAACGTCCTTGGAGTATGACGTCCTCGTTGGGATAAATATCAGATTCTCCTTGTCACTATTTTCTTTGTTTTTCGTTGACTTTCTGCGACGAGATTTGCTGCCTCTAGACGTTTGAATGCACACGCTCTTCTTCGATCTGCAGATTAATGGATCGCCAGGCTTGAAAACGGTTTGTTTAGAATCCTTCGATTCGCTCGACAAAAAAATGCAATTGGTGGGACTTTCTGCGACCGAACTCGACCGTGGCGTTGATTTATCTCTATTCTGGCTAATTGAAACACTGTCAGGGGAGAAGTATGCCTCCTTCTTTTTGTTCTGGGTACTTTGGTTACTATCGGTGTTCCTCTTGCGAGGTGAGCTTGAATTTGAAGAATTTTTTAGCGAAGCTTGAAAATCGTGCAACATTTCGACCGAGGGGTGTGGATCTCTGGCAAACCATTCGTTCTTCGTCAGCTTTCTGGAACATCTCGAGATCATCGAGGCAACGGAAGTAAAAGAGAAGGCACTCCACTTGCCATGTTTATTAGGAACTGGTTCCCACGAAACGTACAAATAACTTCGATACCTACAAATGATCGTGATACTTCGGTCAGTGAGAAGGTATGGTGGGGTTTTTGGTCCCCGGGTAGTAAAGCTTAAGGGTACTAGGCAGTCGTTCCTGTCTAAAATGAAGCTTTTCTATTTCAATTAATTACAAACAAACAAATTGAAAATGAGACTTTTTCTTTTGAATGAAGTTTATTAACATCACAAGCTTTAAAAAACTTGTTTGTTTCGTCAAAAATATGCATTATATATGACGCTACAGATGGACCATTAAAGAGGCCTTTTAAAGAAAGTTTCTTTTGTTTTGTAGTGATAATTCAAAAACGGAGGTTCCAACCGATTCAAATCAAATTAGAGCATCTTCGCAAAACGTGTAGTTTCGAACCAGACCTAAATTAAAGTTAATGAAAACTCCTATTCTGTATGAAAAGAAACTAAAACCCCATTGGTTGGGTTTTACCCTCCCCAAAGCCTCAAAAGGTCTTAGCGGCCTTGTAAAGAAATTATTCTGAATTTTCTACGTATTCTTCGATGTTTCTTGTGCAGGAAACAAAAACTATTTTTGATACCTGAATGATTCTAGTTCATTTTATGCATACAACCCTACAGGATCATTATAAAATATTCCCGCCTGAGTATTATTTAAATTTCGATAATCTTGTGGTTGCCCTTCCTACATATATTACTTCCTTTCTTTTCTACCAACGTAATCTACGATCATTTACTTAAAAATTATAAATCGAACTAAATTCTTTTTCTAATATCTCGGTAAAGAAAAGTAGAAGCATCTGTAAAAATACCTTCGAGCCACATTAAGATACCGTTGCAGTAACTTCGTAACCTCCACGATGTTCCAAAACGGCGGATTACTCTTCTTACTATCTTTGCTCGCGCGACGCAAACCAATCGCGCAAATTTTCGGCGCAGTCGGCGTATGTAAATTTACAGCGACACTTTTGTTTCGAGGCTTTCTGCGAGCACAGCACTCGTCGCATTCTTGATTAGGAAGATATTTCGTCGAGAACCGCGGGGACCAATTTTTGCGACTGCGCGCGCGCGGAAGTAGATGATCCGCCTGCTGGAAGTTGCTCTTCAGTCGTTCGATGTACAAACAGGCCATTTCTACATTTCCAGCTGAAAAACGGTGGGTTCGTTTTTCCTTGGGACAGAAACAACTCCTTCGGGGCAATGACACGTGTTCCGCGCATAAAATGTCTTTCTATGATTAGAGAATTTGTTCATCTTTCGCGTCGTGCCTGACGACCGATTCCTCGAACAGTTGCCCGATCATCAAGAGATAATCGACGCGATCGGGGTAAACGGATACTCGTGATTAATTGAAACCATTTCCTGCCGCGTTGTTGGAATATGTTTTGGAGGTTAGTTTGCGAGACCGATGAAATCACATTTTGGCCGTCATCGAGTTTCCAGCGGACCGAACGTGATCCATCGCGACAAATGAACTGGCGACCGCGGGGATTGTTTTGGGCACTTCCGTCACCATGACATTGCGCGCAAACGGCCGGCAGCCTTGCTTCTCGTATTTCCGTTCGATTCCACGCGCGTAAATAATATAATGTAACATAACAGCACGGCGTAAAATGCCAATAAAATCGCAACAATCCTGATATTGAACGCAATACATATTTCAACGCGAGTTCTTCTCGTTTTTCAGCCAATTTCCTGCATTTCAAATATCGCGCTCAATCGAAAATTGGAATTTCTTGGTAGAACAACTGTTAATTAAACGAGATTTTTAGGGAGAAATATAAATAGAAGGGTTTCATATACATTTGACAATTGTGGGAGCAATAAAACTGGTGTATCGTTTTTTCCTTGGAATAAAAAATATGTAAAAAAAATATTTATGTTAAGGGATTTTATTTAAAATGCACTGAAACCTAAATAATAATTCTTTTCTTGTACTAAAATTTCGATGGTGTTTTTTTACTTTAAACAAAATCGTGGAGCAGGATATTTCATAACAGAATATTAATCAATTTAATACAGAATGAAGCGTCGAAATGAATTTGTTGTGGCATACCTATCCTACCCGGTCGATATTATTTAAAGTAAAAAGACACCATCAAAATTTCAGTACAAAAAAAGAATTATTTTTTAGTTTTTAGTGCATTTTAAAGAAAATCGTTTAACATAATTTTTTTGTATATTTTTTATTATTTTCTAGATTTTAGTATCTACGTTTTATCCTTTGTTTATTGTCCTGGATTGTTGTAATTTTTACACGTCATTTATTTAAGATCGACTGATTAGTTTAATTTGTTTGTGCTTCACGTAAGTTTTTTCTAATTATTGTGTATTTATAGCTATGCTGATTTCTAGGGGTGTGCGCGGACCCAAATTGCAGGAGCTGCTTTTCTTGTTTAAAAATTCTTACAGCTAATCACACTGCAAAATCATAACTTAAAAGTTTTCGGGTCCCGAGTACCCGATAAATTTTAAATTGTGATTTCACAGTGGAATCAGATGTAAGAATTTTTAAGCAAGAAAATCGGCTCCCTAATCGGAAATCGGGTCCCGTAATTTCGTGTACCCACACACCCCTACTGATTTCAAGTTGATTTGATTTGTGGTTATAGGCTGATTTCATGTCGATATGATTGAATTTGTGGTTATTATTTATTTAATGTGAAATCGCGATGCGACTACCGTTCCCAACGCAGCGACTTTTTGTCGTTTTCGTAAAGAATGCGAGTGATTGATTTCAAGTCGTTTGGAGTTGTAGTTATTGGTTAATAAATATATTGATGACTTCGTAATTTTTTGCACCGCCTCGGGTAAATTTTTTCAAAATATTCTATTATCAACCAAACTACACACGCCTGCAAACTTTCAAGACAATGGGATCGGTGGAAGCGGGTTAAAATTCAATTTCCAGATTTGAACCAAACATAGAAAAAAACAAGCCAACAAACATTCATACAAACAGAGGATCGAAGCTTAATAAAATCGATTAAGAAAAAAATTAGATACACGAGTTTTATAATGATTGATATTCGACAATACATCCAGGCTATTAAATCTAAAGTAAACTAGTCGACTGTAACAAACAGAATAATGAAACACAAAGAAACGTGACGAAAGTAAGGTAGAGTTAATTTAAAATCAAACTTGATACCGTAGAAATGTTGACGTCAAAATATATTATATAAAGGAGACGAAATGTTGAAGCTAGTAAACAATTTTGTTTGCCCGGGTAATGTTGTGTTTCGCCGCGTATCGAGTGTTGTTGAACAGCCTGTAGGGATGCACTGGCTAAATGCATTTGCGTCTCTGTAATCAAAGGGCCATTATCGCGCTGGCGAAGGAGCTAATGGAGAACTATGAAATTCCCTCTGTGATACACCCTGTCGGACGATCGTCGTAATGTTAAGTCATGTGCACTGGAATGCTTCATCACGTAGTACAGGTAGTTAGTAGACGTATTTAATAATGCCTCGTATCGTCACTGTCCAACCATGCTCCTTTTGCGAAAGGTAAATTAATAGGTACGTGCTTCTCTAACGCATCCGAACGATTTGCCCGCGTCGTATTTATTCATTTCTCTGATAACGATAACAGAACAAATATTTCTTTAGCTTATTCCGAGCACGAAAAAGTGTTTGCACAAAAAATAATGCGCGTAAAGAAAGTTTGTGATTGATATTTATTTACCGAGATAATATCACTTGGAAATATCGCGTTGGAAAGTAAAACGGGGGGGAGGTGTGCTTAGGTATATCCTGTAGCCTTAAACTCCATTGCAAGCACTATAAAACAGTATTTGTGAAAATCATTATACACTTACCACTTTAGAGGTATTTGTAATTTAATCGAAACACTTCATAAAAGTTTCTGCAACGCACTTCTATTCAACTATTTTTACACTGTAACACACAAACATGGAAGGAGTATTAACCCTTCGTTGTCACTCTAGGCGCGGGCCACTCTTGAGCTGATTTTGATCGATTTTGAGGCTCTGTACCTTTTCTAACACGCAAAGTATCGTGGATAACCGTGGAATATCTCTGTTTTTTCAATTATTTACCGAAATAGCCCACTTTCTATTTGCAAAATCGATACCATTTTCCCAAGTCGATTTTCTTCTCAAAATATTATATCTGAACAACTGCTCTGTAGATTTTTAGCTTCTAATATTGAAATTTGTAAAAGATACAATTTTTAAATTTTTCTTTCGTGTTTTCCTTGCATATGGTAATCTGGATTTTTTTACAAAAACTGTGATAAAATTTCAATGAAAAAATTATTGGAATAGATTCTGGAGACCTTGAAATTGAACCACGATTTTTTTCATAACAATGGTATTCTTTAGATGAGAATGGCAGTCGTTTAAAAATTACTCTGGGTTTGAGCCACCCAGTATGTCAAAGTTGATCGAAAAAACAGGTATTTCACTGAAACTCTGTGGTGTGGCAGTTCTCTATCTGTGAACTGTGAAGACTGTTGATGGAATTCCAGGTAGCTATGGACGATTGCTAATTTTCCAATAAATATTTTTTATATATCTTTGAAATAAAGCATTTATGGGCCCCTCTTTATATGAAACTTTCATGTCCTTTTAGCTGTAGAATACGCTGTGGAACAATCTGTATAACAATTTTTTTCAACCTTCTTTCAGTCCCGACCTCCTTTTATAATATTCAAATAATCTGTGCCCCCCCCCCCTACTTAAGGCAAGATAAATTTAATAAGGCAAAGTAAACATTAAAAATAGTTATTTCAGAATATAATTCTAACTTAAATATTATTAATTATCTTAATATAAATATCAAATGTACTTAAAGATATTTAATATATCTATTTATCTTATCTTTTTTCACAAATGAAAAATCAGTGTCGCATCAACAATAGAATATGGCAATGTAACTATAATAAAATAAAAATAACCGCGGCGACCACCCGAAAAACAATTCGCGACCCCCTTGGGGGTTTGGGAACCACTGCTTTATAAAGTAGTACCTACTAAAATATCTTTGTAGATCAAGCAAGTTTTGTTTATAAAAGAAAGAGGAATGCATGACGGCTCCGCCGTTCCGTCGACGGCGATTCCCGGCAGAGCCAAGAATTTCGGACAGCTTGATTTCGTGACGAAGCAACAAGTGCACGATGAGAATGGGGAAGACGGTAACGAGGGTGTGAGAACGGGAGGGAGGTAGGGGGGAATGAGAGAAAGAAAGGAAGGCAAACGGAGAACACGGCGGGAGAAAGATCGCAGTAGTAGAGGCGAGGAACAGAACCGACACGAAACCGAGCGCTTTGACAGGCGTGCAAGGCCGCTCTTTGTTTTACAACTCCGATCGCGTCAGCCACGAAACAGCGTACAAATAATATTTAACAAGCTTCCACTGTACACAGGAAACTATACAGCATCTCTATCAAGGACACGCTACAACGGATATCGATCTAATGAAGCCATCAATTACCTCGTCTCATTAACGAACGAAAGGTTCTTAACAGAGTAATATCCTGACGAAGCGCGAATCGATATGGAAGTTGGAAATTTTGCTTCTCATCCCAAGTGAAGAGAAAGGATTTCTTTGGTTACTGGAATATCTTGGAAATCTACACGACCTCTTCGGTCCTTTTTTCTGCCGCGGTTAACATGAACGACGATTTTCCCGCGACGGCAAAGAACGGAAAAAGAAAAAGAGTACGGAGCACCGTTTCTCACGATATGCAACGTTTAGTGAGCAACTCAAGCCCGTCGCGAGCAAAGCGTGCGCCGACTTTTTATCAGGATCGACACGGCGCGAAGTTTGAGGCCGAACGGTTCGTGCGACCTCGGTTTGGAAAAAGTTTTCCCGCGGCACGAGAGATATCTCGGCTCGCCTCTCGTTCCGTGTCATTCTGATATATCTGGCTTGACTGCAACGCGCTTAATGACTCCCATGACACGATGGATCGCGACTGGAGCGTGCACGCTCGATGATTCGCGCAGAAAGCCATTCCAGTTGCGGTCGCAAATAAAAATTGCAATTTAAATGCGCGCGATGTTGCTAAAAAACAAATGGCTAAACAATTTCTCTAAACCGGGGACGTAAAAGCCTACGAAAAAATAGAATATTGACTAGTTACTCTTTACGTAGTAAATTTACAAATACTAACTACCAAAAATTCAGATTCTCAGTGGGACCACGAGAAAGAAGTTGAGGTGAAAAATAGTAGATGTGTGAAATTCTTTACAATTTCAGCGACGTTCTTCGAAAATTACTTTTTTTTTCTGCGGGACGCCAGTGACACGCGTGATTTGGAACGTGTGAAACAAGCTTCTTACTTACTATTTTTAGTAAAAATATGAATTAATTATCCTATATAAAACACGTTTATGTACCAGTGTCCAGGAAACCTGTAAAAAAAAGTCTTGTCTCGACGTATGTAGTAATTAGCCAGAGGCGTTCGTGAAACCCGATACATTCAACGAAATTTTCCAACGCCTGTAAAAATTGCTCGTTATCTACATCGGTATCTGCCTTAATACCGGGTTTCTGGGTTAGCCAGCGTGTATATATCGCGGCTCAAGGCATTCCTCGCAATGTTATATCCCTTTTTCTCGTTATCTACATCGGCTCGTTCAATAAATTACAGTGCACCGGTCCCCGAAGTGTAAGCGCGAATAATATAGTCCGCCCTCGCATGTAGATTACGCACGCAGAAAACGTAACGACAATAACTGCAATGCCAGGCGATTTACCAAGAATTTCCTAATTGACCGCTCGTGCTGCCGCCACGCTCGACCAGCAACCTTTCATTCGATAGCCACGGAGGCTTTTACCGGTGCCGTTCCTAAGGTCACGAAATTGAATTCTTTCTGGCTTCGATATCGTCGAGTACGTGACGTAAAATCGCAGTGAAATTTCTGTACCAGATGTTGATCAGATCTCTGTGCGTCCTGTGAAATCGAGTAAAACAAATGTCGACTATGTACCATTTAGTTTGGAGTTCGCGTTTAAATAAGAGAAAGAAGGGCGGATAATCTGGGCGTCTATGGGCAGAATGAAGTCGGTCGGCGACTCAAGGACAGCTCATCGTGCAAGCCCTACCACACTATTTAGTTAACGCTTTCCTGCACACATTTTAAGTATTAACTTGTACAAATCCGGTATACACAGGGGGGGATTGGAAAAATTGGCGCCCCTAGGGTGACAATCGTTTGCCACCCTTTCCGCGAAATGTCATCAAATATTTTAATTTCAAAAGTCTATCGATATGGCAACTCACGTATGAGCCATTGCTAAATCACTACAAAACAAATGGAATTGTTTTTAAAGCTGTGTCAAGCCTGTATTTAAACCTTTTCCAATTTCTTTCGATCAAACTTTGCCACTCCCAAAAATTTGCCGCCCCCCCCCCAAAATTTGCCGCTCCTAAAAATTTGTCCCTCCCCGAAATTTGGCGCTTCCAAAAATTTGTCCCACCCCAAAATGTTTTGCACTCTAAAATTTTCGGCTTCCCAAAATTTGCCATTCCCCAAAATTTTTCACTTCCTAAAATTTGCCTTTCCCCAAAATTTGCCGCTCCCAAACTTTATCGTTCTTCAAAATTTGCCACTCCCAAAAATTTGCCGCCTCCCAAAATTTGCCGCTCCTAAAAATTTGTCCCTCCCCTAAATTTGCCACTCCCCAAAATTTGCCGCTTCCCAAAATTTGCCACTCCCCAAAATGCGCCGCCCTAGATTAGCACTACAGAGTACAGACTTACGATCTAGAATTTTTTTAAAGATAGTATAAACTTTACTGCACGCGTAATTTTTGTTATTAATTATGTCACATCTTTGGCTATAATGCTTAAATTTTGTATGTAAAAATATTAGTCTCATATGAAAGACAGTTATAGAGCACTCACACCTAATTAAACACATTTACATGAAAGCAAAAACCAAATTAGATTCTTAAAATATATTAACAAACGCTGTTTCTGACTGGGCCGATTTAAAAAAAAAGTTCTTTTTTAAAGAAATGGCTTTCAATTTTCGGACGAGGTCTTGCCTTTTTATGCAATAAAAAAATACGAAGCAAATAAAAAGTCCACTCGCCAAAAACTGCACAATAGTGTATTATATAGCCATGAAAAATTGCAAGAAACAGTTTTTGAGTAATCGTGGGCACCGCGTTTGAAAACCTCGTTTCGAGAAAAATGCATTTGAAGTTCTCATCAACACCATGTACGGCAACACACGAGCATACTTTATTTCTAATGTTTATACCTTCAATATTTCTGAAAATTTCGGTCGCTAATTTTGGGAAAACATTCTTGACATATCAACCACTGAAAATATGTAAAAAAAAATCGATCTCTTTGGCATATATAACTGCATGTCCCCCCTTAAGTCCAATTCTTCGGAGTTTGCTACAACTCTTTGCAAATATTTCTGATGGGTTGTACTTACACCTAAATAATTTTAATTGACCTAAGCTGTTCTGATTTGTCTACTTACAAATATAAATAGTGAAATACAAATAGTTTCAATCGTATTAATCAACACTCGCTTAGGACATCCAAGCAGATTCCCAACTTTCATAATCAGAACAAAATCTGTTGGTTTCTCAAAGTCACTTACAGCACGCCATCCTCACCTCCCAGTTTTACCTTTCTTTGCGTAATTCCGCCAACGCATTGTCGCCATCCCTCGAGCAGAGAAACAAGCCGTCATGACACAGAAGCTGCGATCCAGCCGGATGTGATGCCCAGTGATGAAAGTGAACTAAAGTGCCTAAAGTGGCCACACGACTCTGTCACAGCTCCATGTACATACATAGAACCTATTCGCCAAGATATCGCATGAAAAATGGTTCGTTACGGCAACCTTTCGGCGATAAATGTTTAGTAACTACTTACATGTATGAGCGAATCGTGAGAGAAACGATTTCCTACGAGTATTTCCAGTGGCACTTATAATTCAGATAAGACGTCGCGACGGTATTCAATTACAGGGGGCGAACCATTCCGCGGGCAATCGTTGGCCCAGATAATGCCCCAAGTTACTCCGAGTCACTGTTAAGGTACACTCTTCTTTCGCAGGCCTTCTTTCCCCCGTCCTTCGGCCGGCCGTGCGTAATTACTAATTATTACCGCGTAATTATCCGACATTAAGCCGACGTTATGTGTTCCCTGTGCGTGCACAATTCGCATAAGGGAGGGAATACATTACTCGCGATTAAGTTTCTTAACCGTGCTCTGCCTTCCCGCGTTTCTTGCGCCTCTCGAATGCCGTCCTTTTTGCCAGTTCCGCGAATATAAACATACGTCTGATCAACGTGCTATAGAAGCTTCTACTATGTAGCACGTCTTCAAATAGTAGACGCTCAGTCGATCAGCTCTAGAAATAATCGTGCAGTTCTGTGAAATACATCCTGATTTTCAAAAAAGGACGCGTGTGAGAGGAATTCGATTGTCTACAGCAGCGACTCCCAACCTGTGGATTGGAACACCCAGGTGGGTCGCAAAGTATTTTCTGCGCTTCTGTGCTTTTTTTTTATATTATTAAATTAGAATTATATTCTGAAATACCTATTTTTAATGCGGGCTCCGCAGGTTATTTGAATATTATAAAATGAGATCGCGAGTCAAGAAAGGTTGGGAAACACTGGCCTATAGTCGGTGTAAATTCAATTTGGCTGACAAGGCCACTAGGTGGTTCAGCACCCACCACTTTATACCTCGCTATATAAAATTCTACCTAAGAGAAGACCTACAATCCTGCCGATTTGCGACCGATCTGCGCAGCTCCCACGGATCTGCCACGCGCGATTGGTCGCAGCGCTTTCTCTGCCGGTTTCCTACCAATCAACAGTATATTCCTGCGCGGAACGAGTCTACTCCTAGATGGAATTCCGTGTAGTTGCTGTGCAACCCTGGGGTTGCCCTGATTTTTAACCTGCGATTTCTTTTGCTCTCACCCCCTAATATGGTTCCATTTGATAAAAAAATAGTCCCTGAAAAAGATTATTGCAATCGGACAACAGGAAAGAGTACCGAACACGTCCTTAGACTTTAGAATTCATCAATGATTTGAATTTGAAGAATTTCTAAAAAAATGGTAAGCCCTATCGATATTTTGTTCAAATAATATTGAAAGAGCATTCAATTTTCTACAATTACTGTATATATCATTTTTTCGTGCTTCCTTCCGTTTTTTGGATAATATTTCATTCATTCGGTAACTTACAGTTCTTACAGTTCGCGAGTTATAACGCAAAATCGGAAAATAGCCGGAATTTTAAAGGGTCAATTTCACCCCCTTAGAATGAATTTGGGCAGCAAACAAAAATTGCGCTGTAATCAGGGGGAACTCCCCTCCATATTCACAGTCTCAGATTTTTTTGAATTTCTTTCCCTGTAAGACATCTTTTTAATATGATATTTTGGGAAACATAGCCTTTGTATGAACACGAAAGAATTTCTGTGTACTATCCAAAATCCAATGATCATCTGTGTGAAATTTGAAAGCGATCCACCCAGCAGTTCGGTCTTTATAAATTCCAGAACTACCCTTAAAGGTTTTACCAGCTTCGCTCTCTACTGCCTTTGCTATATCGCTATATTTTTATAAGCCACAATACGTCAGTGAAGAACGAAAAGTGAGTTTCTAAATAAGTCCCTTCACCGATTGTCCCGGCCGAAAGCATTCAATATCTTTCCATCATCTTCCGTTACCGAGCTCATCAGCGCCTTAGTGGAGGCTATCGTGCGCTTTTCAATTACAAGGACAAGCCCCATTGTCTCGTCGAACCCGTTCAGGCATTCAACGGTACTTTTCGATCTCGACGGGTTCCCATAGAGCTCCTGTGGGAACGCGCTTCTCAGCGATGTGCACAACCGCCACCAATTCCTGTGGGAAATATCTTCACCCTCCGCTCGCCCGACAGATCACTATCGAAAGGGGCTTCATGGTGTGCAAATTGGTTTACATGGTCGGTGTTTCGCTCTCGTACCAGCGGCGCATCCGTCCCGCCGCTATGAAAAGGAAGCCACGCTTCGATTCCGGCACGTGCTGGAAATATTACTGTTAAGCGAAATTAAAAAGCGGTGTCATCGAGTTCTGCCCACCGTTCTGTATTTATCCCCGGATCCAATGTCTTCCCCTCGTTTGCATCCACAACAATTACGACGTGATATTTTACGCGTTCTGATACAGTGGCTGGACGGATCTGCAGAATTCTGATCGGTCGGCAACGAACTCGATTAGAACGATTAAGGGGCAGTTTATTTTCTTATCGAAAATTACACAGCTGTTGCATTCCACTGGAGAAGCTCTTGCCCCAAATGACTTTATCAATTCACAAGTTGGAGCTTTCAAAAACTCTGCATGAGCACTATGAACTACACACCCGGTGAAAGTATTGTCGCCTTAAATGCACAGGAGTTCTTTCCTACCCCTAATGATAAAACGATCGACGGCAAATTTTCCCATCGATGCTTTTCGCCAATAGATCCGCCGAAACGGAGAGTGGTAAAGGTATCAGCAAAGAGAAGGCGACGCGCGAGGTAAATCAACTTCTGTCACGCGTGAACTAGTTTCCCATGCTTAAACAATTTGCCGCCGCGCGGGCACGATTAACAAGGTGACGAAGCGCTACACAACCCTCGGCCAAACTCATTTTACAGTTCGTACACTTCGTTCTCGTCGATTACGAGCAACGCGCGCGATGCCATCCTTAGGGACCACGGAGGCGGCCTCGAATATCGTGAATCGGTGTACGTACACGGTGTCCCTATATGTATTCGCTTGTCTCATCATGGGAATAACAGGGGCCAGGCCCGGCGGAAAGCACAATGCGCCATAGAAGGTAGAAAATTTGCGATTTCAACGCGTGCACGGCACGTGTCGGGTCCGACCTCCGGCTAGATTAACGAACCACTCCGTATCCGCTGCTTTTCTTTCCGCCCCCTTCGCTTTCCCTAACTAGAAATTCCCCGCAGCCGTGTCAGAATGCTCGGTGGATCGTCTTCGATCGACAGTGGGAACTGAAAAATATATATGTATTCCTGTAGATTTTTTACGAACACCGTTCGTAGCTCTAAATACTGAATTAAGTAGCTCCCCTCACCAAGGTGACACGAAGATGCGAAGCCAGTTTTATAGAGGCACCGTTAAAAAGCCACCCCACTAACGACTAAACGTTCCAGAGAGCAGTGAAGCTGATGATCCCACGGCAGCAGCGAAACTAACGAAGTCACCAACGCTCTAAAAACACCCCCCCGCCACCGTGGACGTGCCAGAGACGTCGAAATCCGATACACAGGAAGTCCACTGCAATTTCTCGTCACGGGGGCAAAATCAACAGAAGACATCAAAGGAAATGACCCCGCCTTGGGCACCGCGTAGCGCACGCTCCCGCGTAAAAACCAGCCCCCCGCGCGGTGGTGTAAATATATACCGTCGCGACGCTCGCACGCGTTTTACGCGCGACAAGACGGCGCGCGGCGACTATGTACCCATCGGGGCCAGAAACTGACTCATAGGCCACGGCCGTGGACTCAGTCCATTATACCGTGCAACCGAAGCACAGCAATCGTTCGTTCGGCTCGATGGAGCCTCGCGGGAAAGACCGATAAAGTTCGAGCGAACGTAGAGGGAGGAGGAAGGGCCGCGTGTATGTACACACCTACGTATATATCTACGCGCGGGGTTGTAGTGACTGTACAGAAGCACCCCGTGAGCAAACAATCTCGCAGCGTGGCTGTACAACCACCGAGAACACGCTTTCCCGGCTGATTCTGAGGTCTTCGCAACGCGTTTGACCGGATCAGCTGAACGCCGGCTTTTCGGGATGAGGGGGGTTCGTGGAACCGGGGCCAAGCACGCTAATTTTATTACGCTTTTTCGGCTCAGCCTCGCGTATTCGTAATTAAGCTGGACCCTCGATCGCAGTGGGTTCGATTAAACGATACTGAAGTGTCCGCGCGGTGGCTATTTCGACTCCAAGGGTGGTATGCTATTTAGGAAACGCTCGCACAAGGCTATACAGTGTCTGATGGCTATCTGCTGCGACTGTTCCGTGGAAAACGCTTGGTATACTTATGTAGGTACTTTTATCCTGTAGGTATGTTAAGGAGGGATCGCGCCTTGTTGGAACGAAAAATAGGAAATTCTTTGTGATTTTTTTGTACAATAATGGCTCGACAAATTAATCTGAGGTTCGGTAGGTCCTTTTAGTGTGTCTTCAGCTATTGTTCTGAATTTTGAGGTGGCAGTGAGAAACTAAACGTGGTAGATACATTGTGCTGACTCAGGGCGTTGACAAAAATTCGGGTGGTCCTGGCGATGACGGAGAGTACTGTAACGGTTATTTTAAACACGAAAAGGGAAATAGGTTCTTAATCTATATGAGTGTGGCTATCTGTGGTAATAGATGTATCAAGAAAAATAAAAAAAAATTTAAAATGGCAGCTTTTTGAAGAAAATGAAGCGTCCTGATTTGGCCCTGAAAAAGGTTTTGCCCCAAAATCGGCAAAACTTCTTTAAATAAAAAGAGGAACGGTGACGGATACGGCAATAAATCTACTAACACAGATAGCCACATTCGTATAGGTTAAGAATCTCTTTTCCTTTTTGTGTTTCGGATACAGTACCTACTTTTCGAAAACGCCAGGGCCACCGGTTATTTCTCAACGCTCTCTCTGTATCACCCATGTTTTTCCCACTGTCACATAAAAATTCAGAACCATAGTTCAAGATGCAGTAAAACAGCCTGCCAAACCACAAATTAATTTGTCGAACCGTTTCTACACAAAAAATACTTCTTTCGGCCCAAGAAGATGCAATCTCCCCTTAAGGTATCGTAAGCTTGGCAGTACGGGGTAACATGTATTAAAGAAGGAAAAGGATACCAATTTTATGCATTTTCACATTGTAGTACATTTACAAAAGGTGCACCGTTACGATAGGATACTTAAAACGAATATTAAAATGTTAATTCACAACTCACAATTAGCCTCATTTCGTAAAATTTAATCCTGTCACAACTAGTCCCTACTGAGGGGCACATTGATGGAACATGTCCCTACCTTCAAAATGTTTGTTTTCTTCAAAGTCAAAATTGTTTTTCGTTTAATTATATACTTTAATTAACAGTCATTAATACTATTAAATCTCGACTGCGAATAAAAAGAAAATAAGAGATTGGAAAATGTCACAACTTACCACGGTCTCTCCTACGTTTCATCGGTTCGTACCTTTAGTGTCTCACCCCTAATAGCAAGCTAGTTACCCAATAGTATCGTGACCAAGGAAGTTGAAAAGCAGAAAAGGAAAGTGTACAGCTCTGACGTCGAGGGAACTGTTGTCTCAGGCCGAGCTCGCAACCAGCATCCTAAACAAAATCTGTATTAGAAAAGAGATAACTTAAATTCGAAACGAGAACCGCTCTCGCACGACTAACTAATTCAAAGAGATATTGTGAAAAGGACGGGCTAAGGTGGTAACTGAGAGCGTAGGACCACCGTCCCAGAATTCGATATAGAACTGCTCCCGATGTCCCAAAGACTCGGTAGTTTTTTCAGGCAGCTCGTACACCCAAAGCCGCGTGTGTCTGCGGAGAGATCGCTCCGGCAGTTACTTCGAATAACTTCGTTACTTCGAGGAGGAGAGGTCGCGTCGGCTCCGTTTAACCCTATTAACGCGCGTACGCCGCGCTTATTTGCCGGATATTTGCCTGACTGCTCCCAGCTTGCCGCCTCTCTGCCCCTAGGATCCTGCTCTGTCGATCCCGAGGTGTTAATTGCCGTATTCACGTACAATCCGGAAGGGTTGCCGCGCGCACGCCGACTTCTCTGAATAGTGCGGCTAATACACCGTCGTAATTCGTTTAAAAGGGAAACAGCAAGTGTCGCGCGGACTATTCGCCGAAGAAAAGTCGGGAAAGTTGCTGTCTCCGCGAATTTTCACTAATTGGAGCCACGCGGCGGGGAGCGAAGGAGATGGAGGCTGACAAGCAACCTTTAAACGAAGAGAGATCATAGGGGTGTGGGGGGGGGGGGATATACTAGACTTGATAATACCGAGGCCGAGGAATTAAGATAGTAAAACAGTTAAGGATTGAGAGTTTTGAAATTAGGAATTAATTTTTTATAAATGGCGATTACTAGGTGGGGATGGAACAGTGGGTGTAGGTTCTACGTTGGCCTTGGGCGGCCAACTGATCATGTCCTGACTATAACGATACGTTTGATGTTTAACTCCTTCCTGCATGCACCTACACTAACGGACAAAAAAGTCACCACTTTTTCCATTTGTTCTATTTTTGTTATTTTTTAGCATACATTTGGAACCGTGGTATGTTCAATATGCATATTCTGATGGAGAATTTAAAGTTGTACAAAACCCACTTAATGTTTAATTTATTTAACTGACAAACAAAAAGTGTTATATCACATTGAACGGGGTAACACATTTTTGTTAACAAATTGGGGCCGACAAAGAAGTTACCACGTTTAGTAACTTTTTAGGTTGGCCTAAAAGCAAAAGGTGCCCTCACAAAATATTAGATTGTTTTTTTATTAATGTTCAAAAGTGGTAACTTTTTGTTGGCTTTAAAAGTGTGTTGTCTTGTTTAATGTTATGTAGGCTTTTTGTTTGTTATTTAAATAAATTCAACTGTAACTGGGCTTTATACAGCTTTTAAATCTCTTTCAGAATATTTATATTAAGGACATACTGCAGTTTTGAGTTAATATTGAAAAGTGATAGAAGTAGGGTGGTTCGAAAAAGTGATAATATTTTCGTACACTACTGCATTATTGTTAAGTATGAAACAATTGATTTTAGAGGAGCACAGGGTTGAGAGGAAACATAAGGTCATTGTAACACTAGAGTGTGCCAATTTTTTCAATGTTTTAATTTTAAAAACGACTCGTGAAAACGGTACAATTTCGGGTTTAAAATTGACCACCACCTTTAAATTTTGTGTAATATAATTATTTACCTAGTTGGAATTTCACTTGAAATTATAGAAACATACTAAAATTACTAAAAAAAATTGTTATAATTGAGCTTACGAACCGCACAGAAGCAAACAAAATATCGCTTCTTTGGTGGACTTTGTTAAATAGCATTAAAATTATTACACAGATGACATTTGGCTAGGTCTGTTGCTACAGTTACATATATTTTTATATTTATTTTGTAATAAATACACATTTCCATACATATTCATGTGAATGTAATAAATATTAATTTGCACACATTTTTCTTTTCATTTTCGTGCTTTTATGTAAGCAAGACTCACTTTAAGCAGTATATGAATATGTAGATGGTAATTAAATTTTACTTAATTTTCACTTGTTTCAACTGTGATTGGAAGTAGCAAAACCTCACTCGAATCAATTTCTGAAGATAGTTTCAGATTCAGGATTAAAATCAGCATTACTTTGTCACTATAGTAATATTAAAATTTTCAAAATTTTTAAATTTATCCACAAAATTGACACACCCTATTGTAACACCACACTTTTGACATTCCACGAAGCTTTTTCTGATACAGTCTTGGATATAATATAAATGGAATAAAAATAACAAAATTGTTGACATGGTTAAAACACACTTCGTAAATGAATATGTTGCATATTCGTGACACTGAGGATAAATTGGCAAGCAATTTCCCCGTTGGAAAACTTCCCATATTACCAAGAACAATAGAAATATTTCTTAAGAAACTTACAACCATAATCAAAGGCGTCCGTATATTTTTCCCGAGGGGGTGGGGGGCAACTTTGGGGCGACGGTAAAGAAAAATATAGTAATGAAAAAACAACCCTGGCGGATCATGAAATACACGGTGCGAGTGGGTAGCTCTTTTACTTTTTTGAAACCATTTTGTGGGGCCAATTTAATTAAAAATATTTACTTTTTTAGTATAAACTTAACAGATACAGATCAACTTTTAAAAATAGGCGATTCTCGACACAAAGATTCCTCTAATTGAACTTTAACTACTAGGTAACTGGAAGTCTAGGAAAATAAATCACTGGAAAAATTCACAAATCGCTCGAAAAATTTCTGGATACTTTGGTCTGTAAATATTTGAAAATGTTCCGTAGAAATCTCTACGGACATCCTCCATTAGCTTTGTCTGACGACGAGTTATTTATCTCCTTTCCCAGTGACTGCAACGATGAAAGGAAATCGAGACACTGGCGAGAGACCCCATTAGGAGACATTTCGGTGGCAGATTGTAGGTTTGCCATTCATGGCACGATTCAGGGACGGATTCTTCATTCTGGATTTTTCTTTTAGGCTTTCCATTGACATCGTTCAGTTCGAAGGCAACAATGGCGGCAGGAGCTCTAATGAGCGCGTGCCACTGACAGAAATACGTAGGCATTATGTGTGCATGCCCCTCGTTGCTGTAAACCTTGCGCAGAATACATTAACACGAGCAGATTTTAGGTACGTGCACTCTTTTCGATCGTAGCTTCTATTCCGATCACAATGCTTCACACTCGTATACCGTCATTTAGGCGCTCAGCCTATCTTCAGGTCTTCAATTCCACTACAGTCGAAAAGAATTAACTCAAGGCTGTTTGTACTACTGTAACACAGTGAATTTATCTGCCGATTGATATCAATGTGGCTTTATCCAGACGAGAAAATGGAGGGACTGCTTTCCAGTGGCCTGAAAAATTTAATTCTAGGTAAATAAAAAATTTCAAACATTAATGGAATTAAAAATCGTATATTCAAAAAATATTCTTAATACCCAAAATTATCGTTTTAACTTAAAAACATTGATTTTGCCCCGGCTAGGTATAGACGTTCAAGAAACGATTCGCGTGTATGCAAATCCTAGATTTGAGCTACTCTAGAAAATAAACGTAACCAAACCATTTATACTCGTTTAGGGAAAGAATTTGAATAGAAATTGGGAAGACTGGATGTGTTAAGGAGTCTTCCCACTGTGACTGTGTGGCCCCTTATTTTGTGGCAAGAATGCATTAAAAAAAATTTGTATTCTCAAAACACATATTAATAAGTAGAAAAAACTTAAATTTATTAAACATATTCTTTTTGTGAGAAAAAAAAGTTCCAAACAGCGGTACTTTATCAGAGTGTCACAGTGGAAAGAGCCCTTAAGAAATAATGGACACGATAAGTAATATTATGTATATGAAACTATGGTAATAAATGTAAAAACAAAAGGTTAGTTATATTTGATCTGAGGTACATGATGCACACATCTGCTCACATTCGACACCCCATATCGACTAATTTCTTACTATTATCGTTGGTAATCGACACTTTTTTCATTTTGTGTTTCCCATTACTTGGTCACCCTAGTACTGCACTCAAATCTACGTTTATTATTGATAAGGTAATTATTTTATTTTAGAAAAATATACACCTGGACGAAAATACGATATTTTAATAGGGCTAAAGTGTGGCATAGAAATCTGGCTATAGACCAGAGCGTTCTGAACGTGAAATTTCTCGAAAAATGTGACCATTATAGTTATGATCAACGAATATCACTCGTTGCTCGCGAATTGTTAAAAAGAGACCCTTTCCTTTGCGGAAGAGCACGTAACGAGCGCAGGTGCGTTCCACAGCAAGCGTCACGAATTCAATCGATGAACGACGCGCTCGTTATTAGTATGAATCACCGATCAACCGTCAACTACTTCCAGGGGTTCGTCACTAACGTTCACATAAAATCGAAATAGCCGAGTTCATTCTACCAAGCAGTTCTTACACCTTGAAATTTCCAATTTACTAATATTGAAGAGTCCTTGTAAGCGCCAAAAATTAAATTCTATACTATAGAGAGTATGTATTATCATTGACACGTAGAATATTTTCCGATGAAAAATTTTCTTTTTTAATTCTGGCACTTACAGTGTTTTCTATAAGGACTCTTCAGTATTGCGGGAGAGGACTCTTCAGTATTGGGACATTTTCCAATCATTCATTTTCGGTAATTATGTATCTAGAATAGGAGACTCCTGTTCAAGATAATTACCAAACTTTCTACTACACATGTGCTAAATTCTTGAACAAATAATTAAGTATATAGATTGTCCACGAAACACGCGTGTCTTTGTGTTCTCTAATTTTTAAAATTAAAAACCATTATAATTCCACTTTAAGGGGCGTGGAAATATTTCGATATTTCTTGTGGATCGATTGGAAAACGAAATTACAGACATGACCAGCCCCATTTTCCAGGCGAAACAGCTGCCACCACTGGCCAGGTTGGTTGCACGTGCAGAGTGATAGTGGTAGATACGTGGGAATATCAAAATTTGTCTTGGACGCGTCATTGGGCGGGTGTCGATTGTGCCGGCCGTTAGTCCGAATTCCAAACGAATTTTGGGGTGGAACGTCACCGTTTAATTAACGCATCGATGTTCACTTGGCAAACTCCCAGCGAACAGGCGGTACGATCACGTGGGAACTTTAAGCTGAACAACCTCCTTGCAGTCCTTGCACAACCTCCAACGCGGGACGTTTATACTTTATTAGCCAACAATGGCCCCGTTCGTAATGGCCATCATATGTTGCCAGTTCTCAAAGAATCGAACTGAAAATTTAAGTCCGAAGATTTGGATTCTTTATATTTAGAATTAACTTATAATAACTGTTTTTTATTAGATACCACGAAAAAACATGTTTAACAGTTATGCAAGTATTTTAAAAACAGAAAATATTTTAAAAAATATCTAGAATAAAAGAACTCTAATTAGAAATACTGAATAGCTTCACAAATTCCAATAGCAGTAAAATCTGTTTAAGGGTACTAGGCAATCGTTCCTATTTAAAATGAAGCATTTCTGTTTCAATTAATTACAAAGAAACAAATTGAAACTGAGACATGTTCTTTGGCATGAAGCTTATTAACATCATAAGCTTTAAAAAACATGTTTGTTTAGTCAAAAATATGCGTTATATATGAAGCTACCGATTCAAATCAAATTCGAGCATGTTCACAAAATGTGTAGTTTCGGATCGGACCTAAATTAAAGTTAACGAAAACTCTTATTCTTTATGAACAGACATTAAAACCACATTGATGAGGTTTTACCCTCCCCAAAGCCCCAAAAGATGACATCTTACTTTCTTTTCATAAAGCATAAGAGTTTTCATTAACTTCAATTTATGTCCGGTCCGAAACTACACATTTTGTGAACATGCTCGAATTTGATTTGAGTCGATTAGAACCTCCGCTTTTGAGTTATCAATGCAAAACAAAAGAAACATTTTTAAAAAGCCTCCTTAATAATCCATCCGTACACTATAGTGTCATATATAATGCACATTTTTTACAAAACAAACATGTTTTTTTAAAGTTTATGCTTTTAATAAACTGCATGCCAAAGAACAAGTCGCAGGTTAAATTTGTTTCTTTGTAATTAATTGGCACAGAAATGCTTAGTATGCCTCTTTAATGGTCAGTCGAGGATCTTACATGTAGAAGAACATGTTCAAAAAACATGTTCAGGTCCAACTAGTTCGTTTCGAGTTCACGTAAGATTTTACTTCAGTGGCTAGATTTTGTCAGATGAACGTCAACGAGATCTACCGCTATAGATACCTTAAGAGCTCACGCGGAGCAATTGCTTTCAACTTTTCGGTTTTACGAGATCGCGCGCGGAAATGGGAATTAAGTGGTGGAGGTTGAAATACTGTTTGATCGAGTTCCATTCTTCCCATCTCGCGATGATGTCCCAGAAACGAAAGGAGTCCCCGAGAGCTTCTATTATGGCGAATCTATTTCGGTTGACGCCACCCGTGTAGGAATGCGTCCCCTGGCACAGCCGTGCGCGACCCTGACAAAGACCACTTGATCTCTTCACCGTAAACAAGATTAAGGATCCAATTATAGAATTCTTTTGTAAAATATTACGCCTCTCGGGAAGGGAACTTTTTTCCCCCGGCCGTTTTACGCGCGCGCAAAGTCAGGGTTACATATTTTCGTAGCCACGAACAAGCTTTAAAAATTAATTTATTCTCGTCCCTCTTAGATCTTTTATAGGTTCAAACGTCGCAAAAACATTTCAGTGCACACTTTTACGTTCCTCCTGCGCTTACTACTAATAATTAACTGCTGTTCAGAATTAAAAGTTAGGTACTGCATATTCCAATGAGCAATAAAAGTATTTAAGTAGGATTTAGAACGGAGCTGAGGAGTCCTTGTCGAAGACACTGTAAGTGCCAAAAATCAAATTCTACATTAAAGTATTACCATTGGCACGTAGAACATTTTCCCATCAATTTTTTTCGATTTTGACGCTTGCAAGACTCTTCAATTATTATTCCCACGAGCACTATTTTTCGATTAAAGAAAATCATCCAAAGGCACGCGACTAACCCAAAGCGTTGGCCGTTTTAAGAACAAAACAAAGTGAAATGTTCATGTAACGATAATCAGTTGCAGGTATGGATTTCTGCTGAAGCTTTCAAAAGCCTTGAATACGTCACGGTGAATCTTAAATAATGATAGAGTCGATAATTCACGTGACCCTGAAGGGGTGAACAGGGGGGTGGAGGTCGGATGCAGCGCTGAATCAACGCGGAGTGGTCTTGTGGAACTATTTCAAAGCATCGTGTGTCATTGCGTGCATGCAATATTTAGCCGTGCCCCCTACCGTCGGATGTTGGCGTCGAGTGAATCAGTGCGACGACGACGACGCCGACGACGACGTCAACGACATCCACGACGGCTACGTCTAGACGCCATCGCCCCACCGTCATCGTCACTGATTTGTCCGCTGTCGTGCTGCTCTTGCTACCTCGTAAAATGGGTGAAGTCATTCTCGAATCTAACCCAGTGGTACAGGCGGTCGAAATCCCTCGTTTCCTCGCGATAAAAAGTTCAAACAGGGCCTGATCTAACTATTTGGGCAAAAATGATTTTTACCGCCCTTTATATTTAATATTTTATATTTATATTTTAAAATATAATTTTTGACAGTGTGTGAAACTTTTTGTAGGTATTTGATGAATAACAAGAACCTTTTGTTTTATACAAAAACTAATGTCGAATTAACAAATTTTAGTTAGTAGAGTTAAAGGAGAAAACTACAAAACCGGAATTCGATTTTAACATTGTCTGTCACATATTTTATTCTATTCCATCGATTATTTTGCTTGTTACTGTAAATGCAGTTGTATGATAAAAATATGCATAAACTCATCGTAGATTCAAATTTCATAAATTTATTTGATCCAAAGACAGTTGGAGCATAAAGCTTGATAAATTCTCATCCACATCTCAGGAAAAAAACACGAATAGAGCAAACGTAGAAATTAGGGTTTATACTCCAAAAAACCGGTTAAACCGGTTTTCGAATTTTTACAAAAAAAATAATTAATATACTAAATAAATATTTGTATCTACTTCTTTGAAACATTTTGAGTTTCCTTAATATTATGGAATTACAAAATAAAATATATTCTATCTATACAAAACCATATAAATATAAAACTAAAATCCGTACAAAGACGTACAATTCTTGAGTTCATTTAATATTTATGGATCTACAAAAATATAACACAATAAAATAGACTATATACAAATCCAAATTAAAAAAAAAAAACTAAAATAACTCAAATCCGTGCAAAATATAAATCTTTTAAAAGATGGTACCAAATTATAAATCTTTATTTCATTCAATATTTTTTTTCCAAAAATATGAACTCATGAAGATTAGTTTTACAGTAAACTGTAACCTACTACAATATGCTTGTGTCCGAGGTGATTTCAAATCAAAATGCTCACATTTTTAATTAAATAACTAATTCATTTCTGCATATTAATTCTAGTATATAAAACCGTTTTTTTTTTTAATTTAAAAACCAGTTTTCGAATTTTACAAATTTATAAATAAAAACCGACAAACCCTAGTAGAAATTCCTGAACAGATGTAAGACAGCCCTACGCCACTGCGCCTAGCGAGAATATACTTTGGCCGTATCTTCACAGAAGTTTCGTTAAATACATTCTGACGAAAGTCTTCGTGTGCGCTGGTTACACGTGCACACTTGCACACGCAGCAAACTTAGTTATGAACATGGAAGCTGTAGCCCGCAAAAGAAAAGGACGCGAAATTACTGGAAGCTTCCCGCAATGTTGTAATGCTTCGGACTATCGCAGGCGAGCAAGGTGGTACTCTTTCGAAATTCAAATTCCGCGAATAGCGTTTTAGTACTTGGAAATATTGCTACCGAGTGTCCTCAACTTTCAGAACGTGTTCTACATGCATTGGGGATGAAAGGAGATTGTATAATAATATATCTGAAAATACTTTACTTCTCAGTTACACAGGTGCCTTTTTTTTTTTAAATGACGCTACATTGTGGAACAGTGGACAGACAGAACTTTTAGTCTTCCTCGTCAGTAGCTGCGCCGAGTAACTATAGTAACACGATGGCTCAGGTGAATCATAGCAGGGTACGGGCAAGTTGCGTGTGGCACCCCCCTGGCGAATGTGGCCCTTTCCGACCGGGTGCGTAAAGACACGTATCCCCTGGTAATTATTGTGGCGACGCATGCCTCGTCATGCCAGGTATGCGATCAATCCCGATAAACATCGGATTCTCGAAGCCCAATAGAGCCGGGCGCACATCCAACCGAAACGAACAGAAATTTAAATTGAAATCATCCGTTTACTCGACTCAAACAAACTTTTTATTTAAGACACTCGCATCATCCCTAAATGCAAATCCTGCTTGGACGCAAGAAATATTTAAATAAAGACGTATGTGCCAGGATAAAAATGTTTCTTCTAGATTCTTGATATCCTTCCTTTTTACTACAATGACGCTGAACTAACAAAAGAAACACGCAAAAATAGTTAAACAGCTATGAGAACACAAACAAAGTTTCGAGAGAATACGTAACGTAAGACAGATGATTCTTCAATTTTTCAGGCCATATCGCACGTTTGACCATTTTTTGCACAGGGTTTAAGGATAGTTTTAACTCGCAAAAAACGTAGACACTGGAATGATTCCATAATTTTCACTGAAGTGGCATTTCGTTTTGTAAGAAATAGTAAATATACCATTTTTGGGATCATTTTGAAATCGATTTTATACGATGAAAAAAAATCTCACGATATTGGCAACTAGAGGCTCTGAAAGGAAAATTTCTCAGCTTTCCAAAACGCCCATGATTTTTTTCTGCGATCATGCGTTCGTAAGTTACAAGTGTTCAAAGTGAAAAGTATGTATTTTGCTTTGATTGCGAATAACTCGGTCAATAAAAATCATACAACAAAACCAAAAAAAAAACGAAATTGAAGAACCCTCGATTGGATTTACCTGAAAAAAATCTTTAGCCCGTGCATAAGTTCAAACTAGGCAAAAAATTTTGGAACTTCGTTTCCTGCGCTTTATCTTGATAAAACAGTAACATAATGGATGAAAAAAATGTTGAGTCCGTGACTGAAAAACTAGAAACTTCAAGCGTTAAAATGCTTTATTTAAATATTTTTTGCGATCATTTTTCGCGATCATTTTTCGCGGAGATACAGCCATTTGAAAATGACCAAAATTTTCGGGAAATTATAGTGTTCTTTTAATTTTGTCCAGCAGTACAGTTCTGATATCTCAACAGAATGACTGTCTGAAATTATCGTCTGTTGATTTCGATTGCAAGCTTCGTTATATTTTATGGTAGATCAACGTACTTATGTGTTTAAAGATTCATCGGATTTCTCTCACTGCCCTATTATATAGATGGACATACAAGTAATTTCAGTTAAAGGCCCCAAGTGTAAATGAAGCGGAGTTGTTTATTTCATTCAACACCATATCGATAATGTTCATCACCAGCAGATACAAATGATATATGCAAATGAATATAACCACTTCTTGTTTACTGAAATAAATATTTATTTATTTTGAATGAAAATGGAGCCTAGCATATACGACGTAAATATGCATATGACATACACGGCATATTATTACTTTTTTATTGATATCACTTATTTAAAACAAGAAACAAGAATTATTGACCATACCAAGGCAAAATGTATTAATTACAAAAGCTTATTTTCATATGTGTATGATCGAAATAAAATTATGCTCTGACTCAAAATGAACACTGCATCCTCCCTGGAATCAACTGCTAAGCTACTGGTCCTCCCAGGATTAAGGTGAGCTTAACTCCGTGGAGAATTAGTCTAAAAAATAAGAAACATATCTCTATTTTTCCTATACTTGCAAAATTAATAAATTCTGATCAGTGACAGCCATTGGCACGAGAAATTATTATTATTCATAACTCATATTTCGAACGTAGAGGATAGGTAAATTAAGTTCTTACTAAGTGTGCAGCATCACGTTTTTTATCTTCGTCTCAAAACTCAAGGATCTCCTAGATGAAGACACACAATTAGCAGAGAATTGAACTTAAATCATCGAACACAATAGACCTCCTTTCGAAGACTAGAAGCAATTGTATGAATTTTTATAAAACAAATAATTTGTAGAAGAACGTATAACTTAACTCCCATCTCTATACATTTCCCTAATAGAGACAATACTGGTTCAAACGAAATAGAAAGAAGATGGGAAATGTGTGAATATGTCCAAACTATCGAAGTACAAAAGTGGCGCGCGTGAGAAGTCCCAAAGTGAAACGATAAAATAATGCAATAGCGATGTTCCCCGAGGCCCATCGAAAGAGGAGAGCACAGTGGAAAATCAAATAATGCTTCCTTCCCGTGTACTCGACCCGAAAGTAAATCATGTCCCGCGCTCGCCGCTCAACTCTGAAGAAAAGCCCCTTTAAAAGTGTCGGAGACTCAAAATCTATTACGTCTTCGACACTTCGCGTTGAGCCCCTAACTTATTCATGGACCTGTTGAGGCGTTCAAGATGCGTTTAGGGCCGTAAGGGGAGAGACACGTGTCCCTACGTCGCGAGTAGATATAAGGGTAGTTAGCGCCCTTCCGCCGCTCGGGGGATGAAATCACTACAGTGACCAAGGACTCGTAAAATTGCCCGTTTAAAATACAGCATGCCACCGTTTCGCAGCATCCGTTCCCGAGAACTGATGGCTGTTTAATAGCCTCTATGAATGCAAATGTCGACTGGATTTCTCGAAGCATTCCTCGGCGACTTGCGTTTCTAAGTACTTACCTACAGAATGAAAATTACAGTGTCAATGGTGAGATGACCGCATGACAAATCTATGTTCAAGATTAACCCTAACATCTGTTATTTGCCAAGGGGTGTGTTTTATGTTTCTAGCTGGATCATTATGTATATGGCTTCTTAACAAAATATGAGGTTCAATGTGAATCAGAGTTGTTTCTGCATTTAAAAACGTATTGAAAATGTAGGATAGATCTCTTCGCGGGGGCCATTTTTTACGAGAAAATTGGCTTTGAAAATTGTCCTAAAATTCGATTCAATGAAGATGTAATGGATCACCAAAAATATTGATTGTGTAATTAGCTTTGTATTTGCCTCGTAATAATATATAGACACGTGCAACGAACTCAACAAATGTTCTCTAAAATAAATACTCGCGATAGAAAACTTTATTCTATACTTTCAATTGATTTTTTAGATAAAAATCATTATCCATCCAGCTTTACCACATATTTTAAGATATCTTCTAAGAATTATAATTCTATTTCCAAATTCATCAAACAAATGACTAACAATGTATTGGGGATACTTTTTTATCGCGGGAAAGGTAATCGTTCGCGTAGAAATCAAAATGCAGATGGGTGAGGAAAAAATTGGATAACCGCAGCAGGGTTAAGTAGCCGCGACAATCTCGTGAAAAATAAATTGAACGCTGTCCCAAGATCGAAAGAAGATACGAGGGGGAAAAATGGCTGCAATGAATTTGCATTGAAAGTGCTTCTTAAACGGCTTGTTCCACCTTCCCTCGCCACCTTCAACCCCCCTCGCCGATACAACGCTAACCGTCGAACAGATTGCAAAGCGTATTTCTTGCAAATTCGGTATTAAATTGCTGGGATATATTCATTTTCGCTGTGAGCGTAGCTGACGCGATAGAATCACTTTATGACAAGAGTCTTTTTCTTTTTGCGCTCTGCCGGAAGCCTCCGAACAATAATTAAACGTCGAAAAGTGGTTGGCCAAATGTATTTAGTATATCGTGACACAATAATTGTCTCGAAAAATAATACGAAATGTTTAAAAAAAAAACATAATAATATTAATAATTTGTTATTGTTTTAAGAATTATTTATTCTTGTTTTAACGAATACGTCGAGGCTCATTATCCATGATGGCTGCAAGCATGTCTCCGACAAATGCTTAAAGCTTTTATAAGTTCAGGAATACTATAATTGTCACTATAAAAATTGCACCGGGAAATTAACACTACAACCCTTTATTATTTCAAACTTTCAAATTTTTACTGTTAATTTTTCAGGAATATTATCTGTTTAGATTACTTCGAAGGAAGACTAATTGTTGCGATTGTTAAGATTCAATTCACTGAAATCGGATCTATGCGGCAAATTTTGCATGTGAATGTTATTTTGATGGAAGATTTTACGCAGATTATTATTCGGGAAATCTGTATTTGTTGCCCTCTTGTATAAACTATTCATTAATAATTAAGAGGATGACTACCACGCGGCTAATCTATGATTTACATTAACTCAGATTGATTTAAAAGCGCATTACTTGTAACCATTATTATATGAATATATAATATTTTAATGATGCACTTAGTATCTTATGACCCTCCCAACGACAGTGATATTGTTCAAAAGATTACAAATTTAAAGGTGGATATATTTATTCCAAGAATTTTACGAACAAATCGTAATTTCGAAGCTCTAGTTACCTGAGTACTATTTAAACGAATAAAAGCAATGAATAATAATTTATTTGACATGTCTTAGCCATTGAATGGTGATTAAAATAAAACAACTTCCTCGATTGGATAGCTTTTAGGTAACATCCTCTCCAAATGGTAGTCGGAATAATTCTCTCATTTATTTGAGACAGCAAAAATTGATACGGTGCAGGGGAAAAAAGTTTCAGACACGCCGGCCAAGGGTCAATTAATTGTCCCTATAATCGAATATCGCGATCAAATCCGAAAAATATGTCGCCGCGACGCACGAAATGTCACCAGCGGATAATCGCGTTTCCGGTTGTTTCAGAACGAATCTAGCTCGCGGGAAAAGGTATCGTCCGTCGAGCTTCGATATCTCTTCGATAATTCATCGCAGCTCGCCGTCCACCGTTTCGATCTTTCTTTACTTAATCCTACGTTTTTTCCTACCGCAGAAACGGGATCGACACTTTCGGTCTGTTCGTAAGGGAAATATCGCGAGCGGGTTTGTTATTAACCACCATGGCCAGAATTATTGCGATCGTTCTATTATTTATCGAGGCATTAAACAGGACTCGGAGACTCAGCGAACACAATTCTGTTCTACGCGAACGATAATGTCTGGGTGATACCTATTTCTAAAACAAATGAGAATTAGTCTACATACACCATTCTTATAAAAGCAAAATATTGTACCATAAAAAACTTCAAAAAAAGTACAAAAATAGGCCAAGTACGTGATAAAATCGAGGACGGAAAAGAGTAAATCACAAAAAGAATAGAAGAAAATATACATTGTAAAAAAGGATATGAATTCAAAATGAGCTGCAAGTAGATAAAGGTGCTTTCCACCTGCGCTTAAGATGACACAACTACATTTTCACAGCTGAAATGCTGTGTTCATACATTCCATTACTCACATCGCGGACATTTTAATAATGGGAAGATAAAATGTAACATCTAGATTCTAGACATTTGCCTAGATGTCCGCGGCCTGGAAGTCAAACACTTGGCGTGGCCAGGCAAGGTATTCTCAGATCATCGATACCCATACCTTCCCCCCTCGCAGGCTTTCAGATAATTTGTCCATTTAAAACTCAGACAATATGAGTACATTTTCATTATATTGCGTTTTAAAATAATTCCAAGATCATTCATCGATGCCGATACCTTTCCTCTCACAAGCTTTCAGATAATTTGTCAATTTAAAACTCTGACAAATATGAGTACACTTTCATTATTTTACGTTTTAAATAATCCTTATTCATCGACACCTTCACCTTTCCAGACTAATAAAAATATATTTTAAATATAAAATACAAAAGTGTATTCCAAATTTGATATTGAAACATAAAACATTCGAAACGATATTTATCATCGAGCAGTACATGTAACAATAAAGAGTATTTCACTTTGAAGAATATTTAAAATTCGTGACTATCGTTGCCTTTACAACCTGTACAATTTAGTAAATAGAACATTGTAAAGCTCTTCTCTTCAAAGGTTTGTACTTTCCCCAATTTCTTTAATATCTTTTCATGCGACATACGGGGCACGTAAGGTTGAAATTACGTCGGCGTATAACGTAGCGAGTGTCCAGCGTGAAATTATTTTTCCGGTTCGTTTGAATTTTCAATGGAACGCACGCATGACAACGTTAATTAATAAAATCTTATGGTCACGTACCTACAAGGTAGAGTGGGGTCCCGAGTAAATCATCGCCCTGTCATAGGTGCACCATATGGTCAATGTTCAAAAGGCCTGGCTCCTGCGCAACACCCATAGACAACACCATGAGGGGTGTCCATGACGACCGCGTGTCTTGAAAATCCTCGACACCCGTCGTTGCTCTCTGAAATCTAAAGTAATTTGATCGCTTCGAAGGTTGTTCAGAATTATTTTTCTAAAGAACTGAAAAATACTGCTGTTACAAGCAACAAAGCTCCTTGAAAACATACTCGGTATCTTCTATCATTCCATCATTAGTTTAAGAGAGAAAACATCATTATAGTAAATCTCGCCCTTTCTATTGTGCTATATCAAATTCACATGTATTACATCTTGTAACTTACAAGGCGTAAGATAACAGGAATATCATAAAGTGAGAAGGAATTTTATGTCTCTGTTACTTTGGTCCAGAACAGTGATACCAAAATAGATAAGTACGTATCAATTTTAGGTGTACGACTGTGTTTTATGTTTTTAACTACTGCAAGGGGAATCACCTCGCATGGTCTCGCCTGGAAGGAACAGAGGAGGAGGATTGAAAATAGAGGGTTCAGGGTGCACATTTTCTATACACACGAGCTAATAATCCCGCACGTGAACCTATGTACAGGGATGAAGAGTATCGCCTTTCATTCAAATTACCCTGCAGCTTGACGATCGATCTACGTTGCAATTTACCGAGAATCTAACTTTATAGTTCACATAAAAGATTAGAAACATTCCTCATTTAAGATCTTTTTTACCAGCTTCGCAAATTGCTGAACGACCGAGGACGTAGGGGCTGAGTCAAGTCTGAAGTTTTAAGGGGGTATCCTGTTCTTTGGATTAAGAACATAGAAAAATTTAGGATTTTTTTTTTAAGAAACCAGCGATTCGATTCGTTTGAAATTTGGACCATGTTTTGGTGCATCTTTGAGGAAGCTGGAGTTTTTTTTTTATTAATTTTTAACCATAAATATAGTAGTTATGTATGATCGACCATCACGCCGCGCGAAATTCACCGGCCGTTGGTGTGCATGATATTACCCACCAGGTAATCTGAAACAGAAAAATGAAGCGGCGTTTTATTTTATATATATGTAGCTTGAAATTGATGAACCAGCAAAAATCAAAAATATTTATTGAGCAGTGCGGAAAGTTTTCAAACTGAAAGATCTGAACATTTAATTTTGGCGATCCAATTTCCCGCCAATTTTCTTATGTAACAAAAAAAGTATAGAACTTAGCGGTATTGTGTTTCATCGAATTGAAGCTACATACGTACAAAGTATAACGCCGTTTCGTTCTTGTGTTTCAGATTACCTGGAAGGTAAATATAATGCACACTAGCGGGTGACGAGTTTTGCGCGGCGTGATGCATAACTCCTATATTTATTATTAAATGTAAATAAAAAAAAACTACAACTTCTTCAAGGATGCATAAAAACATGGTCAAAATTTCAGAAGAATCGAAATTCTATTTTTTTAAAATAAAAAACTTAAATTTTGCTACGTTGTTAGCCCATAAAATAGGATTCCCCTTAAGTTGGGTGTGAATTGAATGGTCAAGAAAAAAGCAGTTCGATCTAATCAAAACCTAACCCAAGTCTGAAAAAGACACGAAGTATGATATAATTTTTGTGCCCGATTTATTGGAAAGAACTAAACAGTTCCTAGCACCTACCAGGAAACAAAATTGTGCAAGGGGATAGTATCGAATTGGATAATTTGTACAATTCTATAATTCGACTTTAATTTTGATCTTTTCTCTCAGCTTTAAAACACTTTCTCTAAGAGAACTGATGTAAGTAAGCGTTATCTTCCCAGGGAGCACTTCTGTCCGCCCCAAGCGAAATTTTTTCTGTGTTTTACTTTAGTCGTGGAGAGACGAGACTTGTCCTATACACATACGTAGTAGCATGAACGTCGAAGAAGTCGAAGAAACTCGCAGAGAGTGAGCGTAATGGACTGCGTATCTAAGCTTTCCGATCGATTTCGCAATCTCTAACTAAACGCCACTGCCAACTTATATAGCTTAGGTCGAAAGTGATCGAGTGCTACAGCCATGAACCTGGCTTTCAATTTTCACTGCACGTTTCGCGTACTGCGTGCACCTACGCATACACGTGTCCCCAATTACATCGATCGACGTTCATCGTGTGTCTCATATGCGTGCGAAATTGATTGGGCCGCTTAAGCTTCCTGTTTTTCTCTCAGCACCGTGCCGGGAAACATGCTTTCACATTCTGTCCCCCACGTCATCAAATCGAAATTTCAGACGTAGCTTTCCTCGGGTTTAAAATTTAAAGAAGCGACGTGAAATTTGTCAGCACGGTAGTTTAAGGGGAAATTGCATTTTCTGCGAGAGGTCTTCGTTTTTGTGAGTACAGGTGAAATTACTTCATGCAGTAATCTTAGGAAAAAGCAAACAGGCTTCTTTTTGAGATACTTCTGTGGTTTCCGTGGCAAAGTTTCCCTTCTGGAATACAATCTATACCTATATTCATCTCGTTCTATTGTATCCAACTTGTAAGTATTGGGCCATTCCATGAATAATGTAGTTTTTATGAGAACCGAGTATGTAATAATATAACTCGACCCCAACTTCATGTATCCATTTGATGTAAGTGCATGCTACCTTACACAAGGATCTTTCGACAATGTTGCATGAAAAATTCACAAGCATCGATAGAATATTTCACTTATTTCAAACGTCTAAAATGAAAAGAATGAAACAGTATATTCAACATACTATGTTGTGGAGTTTAAAAAATAAAACAGCGCAACTGTAGCGGCGAAAAAGATGTGTCAGATTTTTCTGCGAGAATTTTAAAGCAAATTAAAGAAATTTTAGAACAGAGGAATAGAAAACTTATAAGAAGAGGTTTCCAAGTATCCGTCTATGATTGCTTTGGTTTTTGGATATGTTTTAAAGGAGCAAAAACACAAATACGTGTTTTTTTTATTTTGACCCGTTTGCATATTTAGGCGGTGCAAACCATCCTTCGAAGTTCATAAAATTTTTAGCTGCAAAAGTTCCTATTGTTAGTTTAAAGAGTATTATAACATTGTGTATACCAAGGTTTATTCAACACAATGTTATAATATTCTTTAAACAGTTTAAACTTACAATAGGAACCTATCTACCCCTTCTTATGAAGGGGTGGTTTCACAGCCTAAATATGCAAACACACCAAAATTAAAAAAAATTTATGTTAAAAGATTTGAGTAAAAAAGTACTAAAAACTAAAAAAAAATTAGTTTCATGTACTACAATTTCGATAATGTTTTGCGAAAATATGAAATATCATATTTTATTTAAAGTTAGAAAACACCATCGAAATTGTAGTACAGGAAAAGAATTATTGTTTAGTTTTTAATTCATTTTTAGTAAAATCGTTTAAAATAAAATTTTTTTATATATTTTTTATTTTCTAGTTTTTAGTGTCTAGTTTTCTAGTTTCTAGTTTCAAGACAATTGAATTGGTGAAAGTGGGTTAAATTTGAGTTGCCAGATTTGAACCAAACATACTCCAAACATTCAGAGGATCGAAGCTAAGTAAGATCATTCAAAAACGTATTTGTTATTTTTCGGTCCTCTAAAACATATTACAAAAACCAAAGCAACGCGAGGCGGGTACCCGAAAAACTCTCCTTATTAATAAAACTGTGCGAAAGTATTTTAGAAGAAGAGGGGAAATAAAACACAATATCGTTGATTAATCCTTAACAGAGGATATTTATTCTCACCTAACATGCTTACTGAGAAATAGCATTACGTGTCGAATCACCTAATGCCAATGGAATTACATATTGATGCTTGGATTGTGGATATCACGCCTATTCACGATGTTTTGCCAACTCATTGCGCATTTTTCTTTTAATTTTTCATTCTTTCGATCTCTCTAAATTTAAGTAAAGCATGTTCTGCAAAACGTTCTCCGTAGTCTCACGCAATCTACAACTATTTTAAAATTCTTCCAACATAGAAATAATATAGGTATCGAAACTTCTATCCGAGGGTAATAATTTCAGTTGCTTCGAAGGGATGTTGTGAAAGTTATCGCAATGAAAAAAACCTCATCGATTTTTCGTTTACTACCGACTAGCCATCACTACGTAAAACTTTTTAATTCGCTCGAATCCAAGATTCATTCAAACTCCTAACGTATTTTCCCCACATAAAGTTCTAACGTGAAGCTTCCTTCTTTACTCTCTGCCATAGACTGCAGTCTGTTCCTTCTTCTTTTATTTAAGATTATAGTATGTCGAGTAAATCAACCTATCATTTCAAATAAGATAACATAAATATCCATAAGAGAAATAAATGAAATAACAGAGAGAGGAGAGTTTTTCAAATATTTATCAACAACGTTTAATAATACAGAATGACTCAAAAATATATGGTATAAATTAAAGGTAGATGATTTCTCTGCAAAGAGTGAATTGAAAGTGTAAAGTATATATGTATACTAATCAATGTTCATACTAATGTGAATTGATAGTGAAAAATTCTTATTAATTTAATTTAGCAATGCATTCCACTAACGACGAAGATATATTAAAATACATTGTTAACCATTGCACTCCAGAATAAGCTGAAACGAAATATTATGTCGCATCCAACTCGACATTGGAATTTTAAGGGTTAAGTCCAAAATTTTAGACGCGGGCACTCGTTTCTTTTTTGCACCCAATCTCAATTTCGAAAGGCAAATCAGCTCCTTAATTATTGAAAATTATCATTGCAGAAATAAGAATTTTTACTTCCACAAAGTTATAATTACATTAAAGTTTACATAATTACTGCAGAAAGATGTTGCTATGATTATACACATGTATAATACTTTGCATTTATCATTTTCATCCAAATACCTAGCCCCAACATGACAATATTTATTAACCAAATGGAAAACAGTAACTGACCTCACAAAGAACATAAGAAAAGAAGCAACTTTATTGCCTAAAATATAAAACCGCATCGAACACTGAAGACTCAATAAATCTCTTCTAATTCATGTGTAAACTAAGTTGCTCTTCTTTCTGGATCTGTAGACTTACATAAAAATAACTACTTAGTATGAAATAGAATCTTAACCTAGACGAACCATTTTGAAATACATAGTGAAGCTCGTAGATATTAGGGGTGGTATCAAGTTGAATATGTACCTACTCACGAATCCGTGTCAATTCCAATACGAAAGTTTCACTTCATGGGATTCGAATACTACTCATAAGAGGCGAGGTTTCATTCTATGTACTTCCAAAGTACTTGGGTTATACAAGCTGGTTTCGAACCTCAGAAAGAATGCCTGCAAGGTTCGAGAATGTACTTGCAAGCACTTTGACGTTCAAAAGAATTGAATCTCTCAAACGTAGTATTCGAACCCTGAAAGACAAAAAACAAAAGAATAGAAAACTCCAAGTTAAAGTATACTCATAAAAGGTTCGAATTTACTTAGTCGGGATTCGATTATACTTGAAAGCACTGCTAACGTTTCTCATAATACTTCTATGTACAGAGTTCGAACCTATATCGTCGATGTTCGGGTCTACTTAAAAGTATTGTTTTTCTTTTTCGAAGTACTCACGAAATGTTCGAAACCATGTAGTCAGATTCGAACATACTTCCAATATACTTCATCACATCACTACTAAATATGTCCTTCTTATCCTCATAGCTTTGTTATATTCCTTTACTAGCTTTACTACTCGGCTTCGTCGGAAATTTAGATTCTGATTTTGTAAAAGAAAACTTTTTTTGTGAAAATGGTCACGTTTGTCTGGATTAGCCAGGCGTAATGAGCTGAAGTACATTTCGTGACCCTAGAGTTTACCGTTCGAAAGTTTTTAGGCGACGGACAAAGCCAAACTTAAGATACGCTTTCTGCTTTATAGTAAAAAATGTGTTGCGCACAAACCCATGAACAATAATAGAAATATTTCGAGTAGGAAAAAATCGCCACCAGTCACTTAGATATAATATCCTCCATATATGGATGTCGATGGAAATAAAATTTTGCAATGCGTAAGTGCTCTCTATCACTGTAGGTGCGCCCGTTTAGCTCGTGCCCTTATCCTCACCTGCCTTCTGCGGCGCAACCACCCGGAATCTCACTCGTCCTCCCCTCGTCCGCGACACGGCAGTCCTATGAGCCTAGTTTTCCCCCTTCACGGGCCGAAGCCAGGTGGTGACTCACCCCATAACTCCGCCGAAAGGGAACCCCCGTTACTCCTTCCACGTAGCTTCACTGGGAGCGTGTCGCTGGTCCCTTCCGCCCCTCGCTCTCTTTTCCTTTCTCCGTTCCTCTACCGATTCTACCGACATGTTTCCGAACACACGGGTGTCAATCGTGCCCAGATACCGACTCGTGCGTGAACGGGACGCGTGGGGCGCATGCTGCGCCCTTTTACCCACCTACGGGCAGAGGATCAGATTTATATCGCGTCTGTTATGACTATGCTGGAGAATGAGCAGCGAGTCGCCGAGAACCAGCAGGAATGTTTGATATTTTATTATTTCGTGGAACTCGGCTGCTTGGTAATATTCCAAATAGATCTTTTTGAAACTGAGATTTTAGAAAGGATATGTTTTTAATACTGGAGAATTTTTTCTGCAAGTTTCCGTTAATAATTTATTGGGAATTTTCAATGCCGGATCTTCGCGTGTGAAATAATTCAGAAGATATTATAACGCGATATTTCGACTATTATTCGGGATTATTTCGGTCGAATCACAGTTCACGAGAAATGTTTAGGATCTGAGAATATCTTTGTGCTTTCTTGCTCGACGAAAGAAAACCTGCCCTGACCTTTCTTACAGTGGATCCCCGTGCGGGAATATTCAAAAGCCTTTTTAACGCGATACCTCTGTTTTCCACGGAATTCTGCAGAATTGTTTTGATCGAATCGGATTTCGGTACCAAGATTCATTACGACTAATATTCAAACATGAAATGAGATACCACTACCTGGTAGACTCTCGGTAACCAGGGCTTTCTTCTGTCTGAATTAACTTCCCTAGCCATTTCGTTCCATCAGTTCACGTGTGTATTAAGGTAAATGTACCAGAGGCTGATACTTTAAAAGAATCTTTTTAATATTACACTCCAAAATGTGTATTATTGAAAGGACGAATATTTATTTAGGTTCCCTACAGACACCAGTATTGTACTTCAGTATTTACAGCCACTATTCCTATTATCAAGATGCACATTGCTTAACAATTAGTCGCCAAGGAAAATACGATAAATAATCTATGATTATCATTTCTCATCACTACCACGCATATTTCAAAATCTCTAGTAATAGGAATGAAAAATTGGCATACACTATTCTCTACAAACAATGGGAGTATAGGAATATTAGAAAACACATTCATTCTAAACAGGGACGACATATGTATAGGTACCTACATATGCCAATTTGTTTGAAACACGAATAAAATGTTAAACATAATTTAATAGAAAGGATCACATTTTTATTTTCACTGTTTTACCCGGGTGGTCTTTAGACACAGAAGCTTAAGACAATTTTAAAAACAATTCACTTTTTTTCATGTAGCAAATTAGCTATAAGTCATATGTGATTCGTCGTATTGAATTAATTTTAGGTTTGTCTCAACTGTTTTAAATATTTCACTGAAAGGGCGGCAGACGCTTGTTAGCCTAGGGGCGCCAAATCCCCAAATCTGCCGCTGGTTCTAAATCGAAATTATTAACCCGTTGCGCTATCTATAAGTATGCCTCTCAGATGCAGCGAAGTTAAAAATGATGTTACAAGCATACTGATTTCAGTATACCTACTCTATAGAAATAGAACAATTTGTAATAGGTACGTAGAAGCGAACGAATTACTTGTTTCAAAATTATTCTGCTACGTTAGATAATTGGACAAATTGTATTCTCTTAATTTCTAGGATAACAATAGGCCATACAAACATGGGTCCACAAATTCTTCCATTTCTAGATATAAACAATTTTAGTCGAAAACGATTTCATGCAGTAATGCATGCTTCGCTTTAGCATTTCATGGCCTATGGAGCACGTAAAAAAATTGCAGAAGTATTTCGAATTCTACCATAGAAAGTGATAATAAAAAAACATCATCACGCAATAATCATTATATTATTTAATGCGTTCTCCTAAGAAAAAGAAATGATAACATGACTTGTAACATTGGCTCACTAAAATTGACAAATATACTCGCTAATGTCCATCGTAAAAAAAACGTAAACATACCTATATCTGTGAAAGGAAGAGTTCACAGATTCATGTTTATTACACCCTGTGCAAATCGAATGTAGGTAAGTAAGTGCAGAACGATAACTTAATAAGATAGTAATAAGAATACTTATTTTATGCTTCTCTTAGCCATTTTGAAGCAGGTTTAATGCTTTTTAAATTTCATTTTATTTGCATATTTTTATTAGTTGATAGACTGCGAGAGAAAGTGCAATGATTTTAATAATTCTTTTTTTCATGACCTAGGATAGTTCTAGCTAAACTAAATGCAATAAGTTTCGCGAAAATCAGTCCAGTAGTTACGAAGAAATTCGCGGACAAACATAATGCATTCTAACATACGTACACATCGAACTGAGATCCAGGTACATATTTAGAAGTACACCTATACAAATGGAATGATGTTAAAGCGCACTATCGTTCCAGTAATTATACATGCATATTACTGGATATACTATCTCAAACGTTCTTAGACGATGAAATTCACCTTGCACATACTTTTATTGTACTGGGACAAAGAGCTACGAATAATGGAGTAACATTGCCTTACAAGTTTCTTGGGGCACCAGCAGGATTCGAAGACAGTGAGACCTGTTTGTGTCGCGTGGCCAGACCATTGTAGCACCTTGTGCTCGCCAGGTTCTCTTTACACAACGAGCCCTCGACCCAAGACTCGCCCCCCAAGGAAACCGGGCCCCCGTGTAATCTTTTCTCCATTCAAGGGAACACGTCCGTTCAGCCCCTAGAAGCTCCTGCAGTGGAGGAAGACGGAAACGTTTCCCTCCTTGCAGCCCCTCCGCCGGAAGATACGAGTCTCGACTGCGAATTGGAGGGTAACTGGCGATCGTTTACACTTGGACCGCGATCTGGAGTACGAGTAACGCGATTCTGGTGTGAGCGAAGCCAGTGGAGACACGGAAGGGTTCTCCGAAGCTGTGTAAACGTAAGTGAAGAAGAGATCGGTCGTTTGGGTGTTTGGAATTGGGCCTTAATATTGTGCGCGTACATTAATCGCAGTAATTACGACGACATCGCAGATCCGTGGTCCACAAAAGGGACGCTTCACTATCGGAACACAATCATCGATTCTTTCAGCAAGTGGATGCTTCGATTGGGCGAGTGTCCCTCGCGCGGGGACACATGGTGCTCCCCTACGGAGGAAATGAATGAAACGACGTACGATCGAAAGGAAAGACGAGAAGCTGGAGGCCTCAAAAGTTACCCCATGAGGTGTTTGGATGTCCACCTTCGTGTGGACGTATTCGAGCACGTGTACGCTAGTCGTGAATGAAAAAGACGTAATACGACCTATGGCAAGAAACCATAGAGAGGCAACCCCTCCCAACGTGTGTCGTGCTTTCAAAGATCGGAAACGTATGTGACGATGAATGAAACCGTAACGATCGTCGACGACACTGGAAGTATTTAGAGCAGCATGATCGGAGGGAGAAGCTTGATGCTGCTACGCGAATCACCCTGTTCTTGCTCTATTTAAGTGCGAAAGCACATCTTGATTATACTTACTGTATTAGAAGGAAATGAAAGGATAATGATTATGATTATCCTACTAATCTAATAAATGCGAAAGTGTGCTTGGATGTTTGTTACTCAATCACGTCGCAACTGCGCAACGGATCCTTCTGAAATTTTGTATACGCGTAGTCTAGGACCAGGAATAACATGTAGGATACATTTTATCCCGATTCGTTTAACCGATCTGCACCAAATTTTGCATAATTACTCTCTAGAACCCTGCAGGAAATATAGGCTACCACGAAATCTGGATATCTCATCCCTTCCCTCTAATTTTACCCACTTGACACTCTGTGACAATTCAAGTTTGACAAGGGCAACGCCAGGTACTTTAAGCTAGTCAAATATATAAGTATACTTTAAAATGAAATAGGGAAATTTCAAATAGTATATTCTTGAAGACAAAGGCGAAGAGCGAATTCGCGTTGTGTCCCGATAATATTAATTTGCGTATAAAAGTAAAATATAGTGAAATAAATGAAATCGATTTGAAGTAGCATTTTCAATAGAGAAACCACCTGAAATTCATTCAAATATTATTTGTCCAATATAAGGCACAGCTCATAGTAAATTTGTAATTAGTGTTGCACTCGAAAAGATATTTGCCCTCGCGGTGAAACGTATCCTGAAAATGCGTTTGTCAATGCTGCCATTGATATTAATATAATGTTTAGGTACTCCTGTAATTCACACAGGGGTAGATTTAATTAAAAGAATAATAATAGAATAAGCGAATATCGAAAAGTTGGACAATGCATTACTAGGGCGTATGTATTATGTAACAATGTAATTTGCAGAGAAAAGAGATAGGTACTTTATAAATGGAGTAGATGCGTATAATAATTCCTTAACTAGGAGTGTTTAGGTATCTAATATTGGTATAGTGATCTGGGTAAGTAATAGAACATATAGGATACATTTTTAGTGTATCTTTTCGAGTAATAATGTTTTATTACACCCCCACAAGTTTACATCTCTGACTTACTATGGTTACGTCTATCTGAATATCACTTGTACTACTTATTAGCATTTTATATTACATATACTCCTGCATGTTTCCATAGACTTAAGACTAAATCACATTTTGTGTCACTAAACTTATTTCTAACTCATACCTAGACCTGTTTCCTTCTCAAGTTTGTCTTTTTCTAAACATAATTTTACATTATACTATTTCTACTGTACCCCTCGCGTTAATCTCCCTATTCTTCCTTCTACTTTTCTCCCCCTCTCATAGGTAACATAATTTATGCTTGCATAGGATATAAAAGGTGCGATAGCAGCTGCTTATACGTAGAAACAAACTTAGGGCATTAAAATTCACAACACACATGACGCTATAGCAGAGACAGTAGAAATTAATGTAACTTCATTACTAATGATTGCGGAGAGAATATATATTTATCTAATTACTTGATAGAATAGGAAGAAACTGCTGGTTCAGAGTTTCACTGAAATAGATAGTGCTTAAAAGAACATTTTAAGGGAAACGATTTTAATTAACTCGATCAATAATAGACTAAAAAGTAAAAAAATAATTACTTTTTTATATTTACAATTTCGATGGTGATATGTGACTATAAGTAAAATCATATAAACTCTGGGATTATTCTTTTTACAATTGATTTGAACAATTCTACAGGATAATCACAGAGTTTCTACGATTTTATTTAACGTCACATATCACCATCGAAATTGTAGTACAAAATAATTATTTTATACTTTTCAGTGCACTATTGATCAAATTAAATAAAAGTGTTCCATTTAAAAAAATGTCTATATTTTTTACTTTTTAGTGTTTGTATTTTGCGACCAATTTCTTTTCTTACAAATCCTCCACCCTATCTCTTTGAATTTTTTTGAAAGAAATAGGTACCTGCATCTGAACATTCTTAAGTTACATATCATTTTTATTTTTAACAAATTACAATTATTTTTACCAAGTTTCAAGTCGACTGGATTCGCGGAAATGAGTTCGAAGATACAAACCAAACGAACGAACAAAAGACGGACCAGTGCAGTTAAATAAAATCGTTGAATAAAAATGATAGAAGATTCACAGATGGCGGGGAAGTTGACAAACTAACAGACAGAAGGGTTCTGCTCGCAGTCGTGCCTAAAGAATACCGTCAAAATAGTTGCGCGATCGATAATTTGTCGCGTGCTAAAGCATTCCTGATTCACAATATCGATCGTAGGGAAACCCGCCTGCGGCGTCCGACTCGATGGCCACGCATCTGTTCGACGCGTGCTAACGCATCCTCCTGAATGGATTTATCCAGGTGCTCGCGAGCGGACGGGTGGATTTCACCGACGCGCTTCGATTCGTTGCACCCTTTTCGCGATGTTTTCAACTCTTTTCGAGGAGCCGCGACAGATTTCCGTCCCGTCGAGAACGCGTCTGCCCACTTTCGATTCAGCGTATCGACCGTGAAAGGGGGGAACGCCGGTTTATCCCTTCACTCGTGATAAACTCAACAGAAGCATAGAAAAAATCAAATAGCTATATCGGCATAAGCATGGGCCACGGCGTACCTCGTTTACAAAAATAGGTAGGTATTTATGCTCTGCGTATAAATACCTTCGATCTTTTGAGCTTGAAAGGAAATTGCCGGTGCCGATTTCAGAGTAACCAGGAGCGGTGGTTCGGCGGAGAGAAAAAAATTAATGGGGCCCCGAAGAAGCGGCGGTAAAGAGGCCAGGGACCGGTTCTAGGAAAGATAATACTAGGCAAACGAAATTTCAGCAAGTATTTGCTTTCTGCGCAGACACCGTGGCCGGGATTGGACGGACCCAACCACCCCTGGAACCAGCAAAAAGGGGGGCGGCGAGGGGTCCACGAGGCAAGGGGGAGGGCTGGAAGCACGCAGCTGCCTGAACTCAATGTCACAGCTTTCCGACTTACAATGCGAGCCGCCACAATGCATGATTTTCGCCATTGTTTGCATCGCGGCCGGCCACGCGTCCAGCACGAACACGGACGCATTCCTGCAGCCCCCGAATTGGCGTGTGCCGCCACTCCAGAGGAGGTCGACACGAGCCAATTTCTTCTTTCGTTCTGGACGATGGCGACCCGGTGCACCGAGTGATTTCAACGTCGACGACCAAAGTAGCGACGGGCTTATGATCCGGTCCTTCGCAGACTTTCAATCAATTCAGCATAGTGCCCTATTTCGAATCACGTTTAATACAACAAATTCGAAAAAAGAATTTAATATTTGTGGCTCTTGGAAAACTTGATTATACAGGGGTTGGAAATGGGAAATATTCTTAACGCGCAATCAGATATGCAATTTTTCAAATCTAATGTTACTTTTTTACCAATACTTAAGGGTGGAATCCTATTTTATGGGCTAACAACGTAACAAAATTTAGGAATTTTTTTTAAGAAATTTTGACCATGTTTTTATGCATCCTTGAAGAAGCTGCAGTTTTTTTTATTCATTTTTAATAATAAATATAGGAGTTATGCATCACGCTGCGCAAAACTCGCCACCCGCTGGTGTGCATGATATTTACTTTTTAGGAAATCTGAAACAGAGAAATGAAACGGCGTTTTACTTTTTGCATGTGTAGCTTGAATTTGATGAACCAGAATACCGCAATGTTCTACAGTTGTTTTGCTACATAAGAAAATTGGCGCAAAATTGGTTCGCAAGAATTAAAGGTTCAGACCTTTCAGTTTGAAAACTCTCCACACCGCTGAATAATTTTTTTTCTTTTTTGCTGGTTCATCAATTTCAAGCTACATATGTATAAAATAAAACGCCGTTTCATTTTTCTGTTTCAGATTAGCTGGTAGATAAATATCATGCACACCAACGGACGACGAATTTTGCGCGGCGTGATGGTCGATCCTGCATAACTACTATATTTATGGTTAAAAATGAATAATAAAAAATCTGCAGCTTCTTCAAAGATGCATCAAAACATGGTCCAAATTTCAGTTGAATCGAATCGCTGAATTCTTAAAAAAAAATTCAAATTTTGCTATATTTTTATCCCAAAGCATTTCCCGTTTAAGACATTTTTGAAAATCGAATTCGAATAAAATTGCATTCGAAGTGATGTCAATTTTTGATTCGAAAAGTCAACGAAACTGTTAAGGGCTCTTCCAAATTAGATAGAGCTAAACCCTCCACTCATTTCGTGCATCTGGCCATTTTTCTGCAACCTCCAATGCATTTTGGACTTTACCATTTCCCGCTCCTCGATTGCAGAGCTATTCAAGCATAATGAGAAACAAAATCATCTTTCTACACCCTGAAGCCTACCTGGAAACCGTCTCTCCTTAATAATTCAGACAATCGAAGACTTCTTTTCCATGCATGCAATTATTAATTTTATCTTCTAATTACAGTTAAGTACAGGACTCGCTTTCAATTAAACACAACATCCGCTTCTGTGGCATCCTAGACCATATGCCACGGATGTTTACAAACGCGTGCGGCAGTAGGATGCGAAGCTATTAATTAATTGGATACGTACTTAGTATGCAGATAAATGGATCTCCGGCTGGTTATCGGTGTCGCTCGGGCCACGCACGAAGCTCGGGAGTTTTTGACGGCGGCAGAAGCACGGAACAGGTGGTTAATTTACCGGGCGGCGAAGCCCACCATCTCCACGCTCGTAAAGCACGCTCGCAATGATCTAGAGCCTAGAGCAACAGCCACGCGTACGTGTTAATTAACTACACGCTCCGACGATTACTTGGACGTTATTAAACACAACCGTGCATCTTACCTAGCCTTGCACAGTAGCCTAAAAACAGGCAATGGAAAATGACTTTCCTCGAAATTATGTCTAACTAGGTACGTTTGATCGGCAGCAATATTATATAATCTTCGGTTGTAAGTTCGTGGTAGCGTATTACTGGGCGTCACGGTCTACGTAATGGGACGATTCGACGAATGTCCCTGGGCAATTTTAAAGCATATAATTGGCCCCGATTTGCCACTCGAGGGCCTAACCCTCGTTCAAAGACGCGATTTCTCTCGGCCCTTCCCCTTTGAAAGGAACAGGTCTGGCTACTGGTAATACACCTAAGAATGCTCTATTCAAACCCCTGAATTCTTGCGCCACTTCGCCTTCCCTCGCAGCCACTGTGCGTGTCAGCACTGTCCCGTGCCGGAAAGTCATTTCCTGTGTACGGATTTCCCGTAATTCTTCGCAGCAACTAGCCGAATTTTCTTTTCCCAAGCGGCTAGAATAAGGGTGCTGGTAATTTTGTTTAGTATCATTCTAGAGAATGAAAACTTCAATTGAAATTCATTTTCGAAGTTCTACGTAATGAAGTTTTGCGTTGTTATAGTTAAACTCAGGAGGGAAGTGTATGGAAATGGTTGAGAAGAGGCTGAGTTTGTTGTTAGGAGGAAAAAATTGATTTAATAAAATGGGTGTAAGTAGTAGATTCTTGATCGAATAGAAAATAACGACGTATATTTGCCACATTCCTATTGCAAGTGATTTGGATCACGGAATAATCTTTCCTGGATTGTCAATATTTGCTCCACTGCGTGGGGTTTGATGAATGTGTGATCGGTAGGGAAACGTTTGATATCTACTTACAGCCCATCAGTGTAATTACACCATAGGTACTGATGCAATTAATCAGGGTTGCTGGACGACTGTTGGCAGAACAATGATTTCGTGAGCCTTCCATTGTGTTAGGACCAGGGATTGAACAAGTTCTGGAACTCTTATTTTTAAAAAAATTCTATTGTAATTTATATGCTTCGTTTAAGAAAATATCTGTTCCTGTAGAATGTTTATTGAATGAAATGTTGCCCTTAGGAAGTATTCTCGTGGAACAGATATTTTAGAACGTATATAATAAACGTTCCATGGAAACAGTTATATTAGAACATTTATTAAGAAAGGTTCCATAAGATAAAAACAAATACTAAACTATTAGGTACTAGTTTTATTTAACAATATAATATCATATTCTTCATGTTTATTTAATAAATGGTATGAAAATCATAACATAAGTAATTAATAGTTTCATAAGAAGTATTGAACAGAAAAGAGAACTTGTCAAGAATAATCTAATTAACATTAAACTATAATTAAATTGAAAAAAGTGCAAATGGATAAAATAGCATAACACATCAAAAAAACAAAATGCTACTCATTCATGTACATAATTCTCGTTATCAACTTTTTAGATTTTTGTAGCTATTTGGAAATCAAGTGTCTAAGAAAAGGCCTTCGTTGTGTCTGTAATAAAGAATATGAAGCAACTTACTAATGTTTTTAAGATAATATTACACAGAACGTTAATAAGAGCTGTAATTTTCACAAGTTTTGAAAAATGCTAAATGCCTGTAATTCATTCGCTTTCTCGTTCACAAGGTTTTCTGTGTACCCTGAAATTATCTTGAGGAAACACCAAGGAACGACAACGATATTCAAACAAACACCTTGCACATTCCTGTGAATTGGAGACCCCACCTAGATAGGGCGCTAAGTAAGGTATCTACACTCCATCAATCTTCATGTTTACCATCTGTACTTAACGTCTTAAGCGTGTTTGTGGCCCCCTCCGTGGAGCAACTCGTTGAATGGACCTTGGTGCACCTTGAGCCGCTCCCCAAGCAACCTTCCAATACAACCTGCTTCCTTCTGACGTGTGCACGATGACGTCACAGAGTTCTTACGTACACACGCGTCTTCGAGACACCGTGCTCGAGGTCCCTGTGACGTCTTCAGGGGTGGCCATTGGCGTAAACCTGGCGATGGCTTCCAGTAGCTCTAGCTAAACGTCCAGAAGCTTCTCAAAAGGCAGACGACGAGTGAATAGAAGCATACCACTATACACCTTCTCGAACACAGAAATCGGAATAGGTATAGAAGAAATTGAATGTGCGTTACAGCTAAGAGATCTGTAGCGGCAGAGATCGTTCGTCGATGCAGTAGCCAGTTCCATTCCAAGTTTCTTAGATAACCAGCAATGGTCCCCAGGAATAGGAATGTTATGAGGAGCCAGATTCGAAAGCAATCACGGGTATGAGAAATTCGTTCCCCTGGTGGAGAATTCCGCGGAATTGGAAGTGGCTAAGCCTATGGCAGCGGCCCTACACCCTTCCCTAATCGCGCTGCCACGAAGCCACGGTGGTCTCTCTTTCCTCGGGGCTTTTTTGTGCCGGTGCATTGTCGAGGCTGCAGCTGCCTGCAGAAGAACCCCCATACGCGCCCCCATAAGAGAGCCACGTCATACCACCTGGCCCTATCTGCGTGTGTGTACACGAGGGGGGTCGTGCACCCTCGAAAACTTTAGGTACACCGGGCTAGCGGACGTTTGTAGGGGTGCGTTTGCCGTTCGTGTACGTGCACGCCTGGCCACGTGGTGGTATTCGTCTTTTCTCCATCGTCGTGTGCTGCTCGTGCAGCGGCACGTGTGCATTTTCACACACGCGCACCCTCGGCGTAGATGAATGCCCAGCGAGCACGCGCGCACCCGCAGACCGATGGAAATGCGTGGAATCACTTCGGGGCGGATTTGTTTTGGCACACCTAGGCGTGAATGGGAGCAGATTTCTCTGCTCGAGGGAAATCGTGCGGACAAGTATCCGAATGGATAAAGAACGAAGGAAGGACTGAAACGACACCGTGTATGTACTTGCTTTCGACTCTGCCTAGGGAATTCGAGTGCTGCGCTGTATAGTATTACAGAGCCTCGATAATCCAAGGTTCGCTTAAACCTAGATCTACTTAAACTGGTGTCTCCCCCGTAAATATGTTTGTATGAAAAAAATTACCAAATGGTTCTTTAAATGTTGCTCTTTTAAGTACAAAAAGTTCTGTAAAAATATACGCTTCCGCTTTCTCAAGAAAAATTCACAAACATTCGCCTCTTTTCTGCCGCCAGACTAGCTACAAAGTCTTAAAGGTTAATGTATTATTTTTTCTATTTTCCTGTATATCGTGAAAACTATAGTAGATACGAAAAAAATTATTGATATGCAAAACTTAACGGCTTTTAGGCTCCATACAGTTATGCAATCGAATTGTTTAACATTTGAAATTACGAACGACTTTTTATTTAAACTACAATTTTTGAAAAATTTGATTGCATAGTTTTATAGAGCATAAAAAGCTGATAAGTTTTCATTTTAATAATTGTCTCATATATAGCATAGCTTCCTGCAGGCAAGTAGGAAATTACACGTTAAGGGGTGTGTTCACCCCGAAAAACCGAAAAGGGGCACAAACGAAAAATTGCTTGACGCTTTTATTGAGTTCATCTACAAATCCGCACAGTTTAAAAAAAAAATCAGAATTTTTGGGTATCCGCACTGTGCTTGTTAGCTACGAATTAGGATCAGTTGGTCAGCATCGATTTACAAAGCTTACCATTTTTCTGTCAATTTTAAAAATACGGCAATGAAATTTACGAGGAATATGTTAAAAAGAATGAGGAATCTAATTATGCATTTTATGCAAAAAGGGCTTGTGTGTCTTGAGGCCGTTCTGGCATTCAAAAATTCGAAATGTAACTGTAACACGTTGTAAATATCTGCAATCGATATAAGCGTTCGTGTATAAGTAGACAAATTTGTCTAAAAATCACCGCACACAGCGAAATAGTTAGTGACTTTTGGGGTACTTTGCGTGGGTAATGAAGTACTTGATGCACCCTCGAGTGGTGCGCTAAACGACACCCACGGGGTTAGAAGCTACCAGATGTATTTTTCGCTACACATTACAGAGGCGCCTAGCCCCAAAACGTCTGTTAACCTAATCTGCTCACCAGATCCTTAATTTACTAATGTCCGAAAATTATATCGAATACATCCTATTCATCCAATAATTGAAAGGAAACTTTGGCCCACAGCTTTATACCACCCTGTAGTATTCACCTCACGAATTTAAGTACAAGATGGTACGTTATTGTCGATACGACAAACCAGAGGGTGATTATTCATCATTCGAGAGCGTAAAATAAAGTTTACGTAAATAAATAAGCATCCGCTTCCTGACAATAGCAACTTTAAGAATTCGATAAATCTACTTTGAAGATTCAGAAAAGCCTATTGCATACTATAGTTATGTACATCTCATCTCTTTCTATTTAAAAATACGTGCATATCTAAATAATTGTAAGATGTGTTTACATGTACAAAAACTTAAACACTTTAGAAGTACTACAGTGCTCTACATACTCTATTGGTGCTACGATTGCTAATTATATCAATATAATCAAATCACTATACTCTAATCCCTAGTTGATTTTTGTGAAAACCAGCGACTCCTATACAATAACTACTTAGGTCCTGCACTTTCGATTTGCGTTTCCGCAAAGAATCACCTTCGTTCTTATTGCGTTGCCAATAACGAATCAGCCTGTAAGCATAACCATCATATAAAGATAAAACTGAATAGAGAGCGCGGAGGACTCGAAAAAATTATATCGTCGCAGAGTTTTAATGCGTTATTTCTATCTAACCGTGGCGAGAGGGTTAGCCCGCGATACTTGGTGCAAACACGTCTACGTATTAACACGGTGGACGCGTGTCCCATCGATACACGTAATTTTTTCTTCCACCGCCAGGTAAAGCCTATTGATTATTACGCACTTATGGTTACCGGCTCGTGCCGATATGGTGGGCTATGCATAGCTTATTTTCATATATTTTCATAGATAAGATCGGGGCAGCACGTGGCCAGGCACGCGTGCACCCTCCTCGTGGAACAATTCGACGAATCGACCGGCTAATCGAAGTGGTCGCTATGCTTTCTCACGTTTCACGGTGCACTTTAATGCGTCTACCAAGCAAAGCAGAAAATTCTCCAGCAAGTAAATCGCAAAGGAAGCAGAATTTCAAAATCATGCAGACACTGCTCTCTGACTTTCCTAAAGCATCCAGAGGACAAGGTAAAGTGCATTAAAAAAGAAAAAGGGTGGGAATAAAGGCAGACAGCCGATAATCGAAGCTTATCACCAATCATAAAGCAAAGTGCCACGAATCTATTGGCTTATTTGTGGACTCGTTTCACTCTGTATCTTATCTGTTGTCGCGCGACAGCCCTCTGCAAACGCGGGATCGGGTAAACGATCTCGTGCGTTTGGTGTCCCGATAATTGTATTTGATCGCCGGATCGGCGGAAAAAGAAGGAGAGTTGATTACGCGCCTAACTTTCAGCCGAAACGACCACAATCGAGGCTCGTCACTCGCGAGCCGATCGACCTGCACGGGGAAATTAAGTTTCGCCCTCCCTCTCTCCCGAGGGGTAACAGCGACCCTCGTGAAATTCTGACACACCGTAAAAACGTTTATTTAACCCCGGTTTGCCGGTGCCACTCGATTGGCAGCGGTTTCTGGAACTTTTCAACGCGAGGCGTATTTTGTTAAACAGCACTCGCGATGGTAGATCAAGGGAATTACTCGTTGCTAGCTATCGTTTAGTTTAGGGAGTTGTTTTCATTACGGTTACGTAAATCGGATTAGTTACTTTAGTTTGCAGTTGTTGAACCGCAGTTGTGAAAATAACAAAATGCTTCTTTATGTTTAGATGTAGGCGATTTTTGGAAAAAAATTGTTGTAGCATCTTAATCACCCTTATTCTTCAAGGGAGCATTCTTATTTCTTTAAACTTCAGACTTATTGTTAATTTCTCGATAATTATAAAAGAACAGGTTTTCTTCAATGGAAATTACGTATCTATTTTTCAAATGGTCTGGGACCATTATTGAATATCGAAGAACTTCAAGAAGCTCTAAGTAGTTTCAATCTGTTTTTAGAATCCCTTCGAGTTTCTGTCTTCAGGTATCTCGTTTAAATTGAACGGGATCCACTGGACAACGCCTCGAGAAAGCATGTGTCCCCTATCACCGACGATAACTCCTTTAGTTATTATTACTTTTCAATCCGAATTGAAACTAACTTAATTAATAAATATACCTTTTAGTGGATAAAATTTGCTGCTTTTCACTTTAACCTTTTCAATAAAAAATTCCTCAACTGGTGTTACTGGCTGAACTCTTTTTTTAACTTTCAGATGGACATATGACAATAAGGGAAATAACCACTGTGATAATTCGAGAAGTAAGATCAGCTAATTAACATGCGGCAAATTCGTTACTCGAAGAGTAAACAATGCAAGTATCATTATTAAATATTAATGTTACCTGGAGTTATTCGTTGGTAACGTTGATACGTACGAAAACAAATTGTCCTGTGGTCCTCAAGATCACTCGAAGTCTAATAAAACGAACTTCAAATTTTGATAGTACATCCTAAATAAGACATATGTTGTTCGCTTGTGTTTTTTCCTCATTGGTTTTTATTTTATATTAAAGAATGCCAATCGCACGATACGTAGCATATTATCAAATGTAAGTACTATCAAAATCTGAAGTGAATGTGTTCCACAGATCCCAAAAATTGATAATGTTGATAACCAGATCTCTCATTTTATAAGAATTTCAAGTAAAACTAATATTTTATAATAGCTTTTATTTGACTTTATTCGCCAAAAAAGGCACTTTCAGTGCAATAATATGTTCCAATAAAAAAAGAATTAATGAACTGCAAAAAATTGTAAGTTATATTGACCTCAATTTCCCAACCAGCACAATGTTTATTTATACCTGTATCTACCTCCTGACGAAAATAGAGATTTTGTGGTTAAAGAAATAAGTTCAAGTAACTTAGGGCAAACCCCATTTACTGCCAGTGTCCCTATTATAAGCACTTCATTTATTTTATTCAATAAAAACGTAACGCATAAAGAATACAATTTAATAATAATTTTCTTTTTGTACACTATTCTTTATACTTTTTACTTATATTAACTAAAATAAATAAAATGGTAGTAATAGTGACACTGGCAGTAATTGGGACATGCACCCCACTTGCACGACAAAATATTAAAGTCTACTGATATAAAACTAAATAATCGCAAGCATCGCTAAAACTATGAACTTAGAATTCAGAAAATTGTTCACACTATATAATTTTAGTGGAAATTGCCAGGTGATTTCTAAACTTTCAACTTAGAGCGTATTTTAAAATTAAAATTCTTTAAAAGCTGAAGCAATGGAAGGTTAAGAATTCGATACTTTCGACATCCACGACACCCGGACTAGTTTCAATGCGAAATCACTCGCGCACGCATCTGTGCATGAACTTTCCACGCGTCAAGTACGCGCGGAGATTAACAAAAGGCTCCCGTTCATTTCTATAGGACATATTTAACGTGTACATATGCATCTTCCTCGCCGGGGATGCGTGCCATAACGACGCCAATCGAGTGGGGCGTGCACGTTCATCCAAAATGTATTGTGCACGGCCCATATAGATTTAAGGTACTCAAGATTTCCATGGTGGACCATTGATGCAGAGAGACCATAGCCTTAGAACATACAGATTCATACCATAAAAGAGTTTTTCTTTCCTAATGACTTTCAAAGTTTACCATTTTATCAAATTACGTGGTCATAGATCTTTTTTCAAAATCATACATTTCTAATATAGGGCAAAATTACCAATAAATGAACACTTAAGGCTAATGAATGAACACTATTATAAAATGATATTTGCAGCGCGATTGATTCCACGTGCTGCAAAAATTCTTTGGATACGAAGTAAGAAACTAAAAAAGTCTCTAATTAATTAGTTGCTTATTTTCATAACTTATTTTACTGATTTTAATAAAAAATGGTCATTCATTGGTACGTCCACCCAAGATATATAAAAAATAGCACACTGTTTGTAATATATTTAGTACTTGTACATATACTTCCTTCTCAATTTTTCGAATGACTGTGAAAACATCATAAACTCTTCTGTAATCGATTACTATATAAAATTGCGTGGTTTCGGGATCGTGGCATAGCTGGAGAGTCACGGGGAGGTCACTGGAAATTCCCTATACGGGGAGCGCACCCACTTACGCATCTGTCCACCAGCATCCCTCGGTAAATACGCGGTGGAACACATAGAACTCGAACAACGGGGGAACATTAGGAGTCCCCGTCATTGAAAGCGCATTGACCACATGCCGAGCGTGTCTGGCCATTGGTACCAGTAGCATAACAGAGAAGGTGAAGGAAGGACAGAAAACGGTTCACCGATGTGAGATCTTAATCGCGGATTAAGCGTCTGCAAGAGACAAAGTCGATGACGTTTTCGAAACCAATATTTGAATATTTAGAACGTCATCTGCGAAATTGATATCAACTCTGTAAATACGAAAATACTATACCTACACCCTTCAAAATAGGGCTGGGACTATTCGAATATTTTACAAGTATTCGAATGCTACGAATAAACTTCGAATATTTGAGTACTCGAATGCTATTATTCTAATACTATTCGAATAGCTGAGTATTCGAATGTTATTATTCGAATACTATTCGAATAGCTGAGTATTCGAATACTATTCGAATAGCTGAGTATTCGAATACTATTCGAATAGCTGAGTATTCGAACGTTATTATTCGAATACTATTCGAATACATCAGTATTCGAATAGTATGGTATGAAGTGGGTCAAAATTAGCTTACAAGATTTCACCCTGACAAATGAACCTAAAGAACTTGATTCATAATTCACACCATACTATTCGAATACTTAAATATTCGAATACTTGGATATTCGAATAGTATTCGAATACTTGGATATTCGAATTATATTCGCCAAATAATTGAGCAACTGAAGTATTCGAATATTCGAATACCGAAAAATTCGACAAATAGTCCCAGCCCTACATCAAAAGAGGCACAAGAAAAAATCAAGATGTCATTACTACCCTTCTTATGTTAGCAAAAATGTCCTGTCTACCAATTTTTCATTTTTCAAAGTATTTTGAAATATTTCGAGCTCCACACGTATTCCACCTTTTAAGCAAAGTTGGAATGCTCTATGGTCTTTGTAGGGCTCTAGAAACAATCTAATTTATTCGTCCTAAGTGTTTTACAGATAGCATATTTTATCTTACAAGGAAAAACTGTTAGATTTCAATTTTTTTCAATTTTACAGACATTCCTTTCAAGTTCGCAGTCCCTGCGAGACTCCCCAATTTTTCCTCGTCTTTCATTCCATTATATTCAGATTTGGTGATCCGCCACTGGCGACGCGCTTCGAGTTTGTTCCCCATGGAGTATAAATAGGTGGGTATGTATTCTAGGGCCCTGTACGTCACAATTACCATGATCGGCGAGACTTCGAAGACGCGCCAGCAGAACCTTCCTCTTGCATCACGACTGCTATAGATGCTTCGGAGCAATTCCAACTAGCCCGCAGAATGTGGGCCACAGCGGGAATCCTCAGAGAAACAGATCCTCATCGCGGTTATCCTCGTTCAGAAAATCCATTCAGAGCGATCGTATCGAACAATCGAAATACTCCTGAACAGCATAGGGGTAAGAACGCGCGAAGATATTTTCAAGATCACCCGTGTTTCCTCCAGGGGATTCCCGAGTGGATATACTCCTAACTACATATTCAACGATTCGGATATACGGGCCCAATTTATGCGAGGCGTTTCGAAAACGTCAGCGTTCAATCGTACAATTACCTCTTCTATCGAATTCCAACGGATCCCTTTCTTTCCCCCCTACGTGGTAGTACCAGCATGATTTTGGAATGAAGTATACCTGTGTCATAACGCTTGATCGTGAGGCAGGTAACGCGTGAATAGCTGATCCCTCGATTCCAAGGACTTTGGAATTTGAAAGGGGGAAGTCGATTTCGATTGCGACCGAGGTAGTGTTTGCCCATTTTTTTATTACACTCTGCCTCAACGCGTCAGAGATTTTGATGCCTCCTCCCAGCATAATAGTCAACCAAGTTCTTTAAATAAAAATAAAAGGAACGTGGAACTGTTTTTAATTTGACTGTCTTCAAAGAATATAAATTTGATATTGCACTTTGTATATTATTAAACATAAAACGATGTTAATGTGATCCTTGAGGGACATATCTGCTGTAAAGGGTTTCTATTTGAGCTACTAATTTAGTCAATTTCCAGGCGATTTCTTTTTTTCAGTAACAAGTCATTTACAGTATACTAGAGCCGCATTCGATTAAATATTACGACGGAAAGGGCGGAAGTAATTTTCTTACGAAACTAGTTGAATTTGGGTATTTCGCTTTTGCCCATTCACGAAGCCATGCCATTGTTTATTTTCTGTTGAATAAAGTTCTAATGGACTAATCATTTTACATTTCTGAGAGTTCTTCTTGATACTGCATGGCCACAACAGTAGCTCACTAGCATTGGCAGATTGTCATTTCTTTTAAGTCAGAAAATCTATTATTTAAATCACAGGCCATTGTGCTCGGGTGATCCGCAACAACAAGTACAACAGCATCAGTTGCCTCGCAGTTATTTAGCCGATAAAATTAGTCTAATTTTTTCACTGAAATATTCTTTTGGCATAATTACGGAAATGTGATGAAGCCAAATATCTTAGCCTTTGCAGCAACAAGGCAGTTGCTTATTTAACATATGCAGCTTTATAAAAGTGACGGCCCAGTGGCATCCCTTCGACATCTTTGCCATCTTTTTCCACAACTGTTTTGAGAAAAGTTAATATTGCTGGCTTAATAATTAAACCCTTAGATATGAGCAAGGAAATTTTGTGACTAAGTAGCTTCAAGAGTACGATTTTGGGTAACAGTTCGTACAGAGAAAAATGAATCTATTGTTGATATTTTCTCAGACTTCTTCTTAATTAGATACTTAAATTGCTTGAAATCATAGTTCACACTAGCTAGGGTGTCCCTTAAAATTGAAGGTGCGATAAAATGTTGGGACGCCCGCTAAGTTTATTCCTTTTAGTGTGCTAAGTGAGTACGCAAAATTTCATCACAATCGGATTATTCTGAACCCTGCCTGAAGAAGCTTAAAGTTACGATATTCTATAAACTTTTCTATATTTCCTTTTGTCCACCTTTAGAAAATAATCGTTCACTTGGAACAGAGCTTGCTGAAATGCATAAATATTTTACCGACATAGTCGAAAGCCTGGAGAAATAGAAAGTTGTATGTACCATCTTCGTTCTTCCACCACTTAACCATATTGTCGATATATCGTTAAGTATCAATAAGTTATCGATAAGATATCGATAATCGATAGTCCCAGCTCCAGTTCCACCACACATTTGCGAACATACAGGGTTGCATATTAAAAAACAGCTGTTTGCAATAGCGAAATTTCGTTCGAAACTTTGATCTTCTTGTGGCAGGGTTTAGAGTTGGTTGCTCGAGGCGAAATTTTGCACACTTATTTACCACACCAAGGGGAAATAAATCAGGGGATGTCTCGGACCGAATCCTTAAATTTGAAAAAATATATATTATAAGGGACATCCGAACAGCAGCGCTATGTTTCGCGTTTAAATGAGCTTCTGGCGACCTTGTTTCATCGATTCTTTCGTCAAACCGAAGAGCAGGTAACGAAGTTTCAGAAATTGTTGCCTAATTTGAACGCATGCACGGGCCAAAATCAATTTTTCCGGTAAATCCAATGAAGAGCTCTTATAGAGCAAACATTTCTCTTTAATTTGGTGTCTTTGGTTTGGTTGTTTGATATTTATTGACCGAGTTATTCGCGATCAAAGCAAAAAAGGTACTTTTCACTTTGAACACTTGTAACTTGCGAACTGATGATCGCAGACAAATTTTCATAAGTGTTTTAGAAAGCTAAGAAATTTTCCGTTTAGAGCCTCTAGTTGACAATTTAATGAGATGTTTTTCATCATATAAAATCCATTTAAAAATTATCTCAAAAATTGCATATTTACTGTTTTTTAGAAAACATGATGCCACTTCAAGGAAAATCGTGGAATCATTAAGTTGTCTACGTTCTTTGCGAGTTGAAACTACCTTTAAACACTGTGCAAAAGGCCGGGCCGATCAATTTTTTCCCGTATGTCCTCGATGGTCAAACATGCGACACGGTCTGAAAAATTGAAGGATCACCTGTGTTACGTTATGTTTCTCTTCAAAACTCTTTTTCTGTTCTTGCGGCCTTTAAACGATTGTTGCACGTTTTTTTTTTTGTTAGTTCAATGTCATTTTAGTGAAAAGAAGATTTCAACAATTTAAGGAAAAGATTTTTATCGCTTTGGGTGATGCTAATGCCAGTTATCGAAGTACAGTTTTTATCATCGCGAGGAGTTTGAATAACGGAGTTTCAAAATGACCAGAATTTTCGGCAAATTATAGCGTTCCTTTAATTTTGACGCGGAATGTACATTCGCACCTTTTGGAAAATCGGAAAACTATCAACATGTAAAAATGTTACATGAAAGAAATGCCTGCTATATAGTAAACTTAATATTACTTTTTCTGTAGTAATTGTATCTATTATAAATTCACTGGGGAACTGAAGAAAAGAATAATAATAACAAAGAGAAGATTATCAAGAAGTATACCTTTTAAAAGACCTAAAAGAAAAATTTGTGCGTACATACATCCTACGCTTGTATACTTCTTTCAATAAGATTTATTTACTTTTCGTTCCCAGAAAAAAATCACTGCAATTCTTAAAATGTAGACGTAACTGCTGGACGAAAATTAATTCACAGTTTTAAATGTGCTGACAATATAAAGAGAATGTTTTTTAAGATATAAACTATCCCAGTGCAGGCTGAACATTAAGATGCAGATATTGCGCAATTCCAGGGGTCATGAAATTGCAATCACGCGAATGTCCCGACGCCATTTTACGCCGGTGCCGCCAGAAAAGAAAAGCGAAACGGTGGAAATTAATTTTATTCAAAGCAACTGCTTCGCTGTGAAATAAAGTATTTCAATTGCGCGAGAAAAAGGCTGGAAAGAATGTGTCCGGGCAGGTCGATATCTCCTAATTGTTTCGCGAGGGACAAAAGAGCGAAGCGTGCCTGAAAATGGCCGATTATTATCATCGAATTACGACGAGGCGAGTTCATCTCCATATTGTCTCATTCTTTTGTACAAAATTGAAAATTGCCACGACGACAGAGTTCCCGTAAAGCTCGCGAGCATCTCCTGGAAGAATATTGCTTAACTGCTGGAGGAAAACGCGATCCTCCTCTCTTAATTTGCAACTACTTAGATAAGTGGCAAGCCTGCCTGCCCTAATTGCAATTAAAATTCCGGTCGAAATGAACTTTTAATCGCGGAATATTAGTACGTCGATGCAGGATGGCTGGTTCCCGCGATGGAACACTGTCTTCCACCTTCTGAAATGCGATACTCCGGCGAGTAGCTGTGGATTCGAAAATCCTGCGTCTTATTTTCCACGAAAAAAAGCCATAGCAACTGTAACGAATCTAACGATCACATTTTCCAGTCACGCTCCTTCAGTTGCAGACGCTACTTACAGAAAACATTTAAAAACCAACCTGAAAATTCAGCTATATAATGGAGTACCCGAGTGGTAAAAAGCACAGAGGTTGTTCCTCTATAAATTCTGTATTTATAGATAAATGAAAATCAAGACGAGTCATCCCTGGTTCAGGACCCTGTTTTTCCAAAATCATGGAAAATTATCCATACACAATTTTCCGACGCGTAGATACATTCCTACAAAAGTATACCACGATGACTCAAACACGCACAATTTTAACCCAACGTTCAACACCGGAAGAAACAAAAAGAGAAGGAATAATTGAATGGAGTTAGAGGTACAATGACGACCATAGGGTTGGAAAGGGAAGGAGAAAAAAACGAGGGAGGGAAAGTAAATATAATATTTATCCAGATCCTAATTATGAGCCACGAGGTATTAAATGAAGCCCCTGATGCACCCCGGTAGTAATGGCACTTGTACGGTGTCCTATAGTGGATTACTTTACCCATAGCAGCTACATGCGCCGATATCCAGAGCAGCTGCCCGGAAGAACGACCACGACACTTCCTTCCTGGACGCCTCCTGCCTATCTACTTTCTACGGTGTCCCTGTCCTACACTCTCGAACCCGCACGAATGCTGCGAACGATATTCGTCACCGATACTCTCGCCTTTGCCACTGTTTCCCTTCCCTTTTCCTCTCTTCCTGAGAGAATTGAGAGATAATAATAATAATAATTATTATAACAATGATGATAATATAAACGGTAACAAAATATTAATGGTAAGAAAACTAATAATGATGGCCATAATATTAACATCATTTTTAGTGGGCCATAAAAATTGATTATCTACTTATTACAATACATATTGTAAGGGTGGTGTTCGACTTGGCTATCATTAAGTCTAATCTACATCCAGCAGAGTATGTCGATGTGGTAATACTTTTCAATGTAATACAATTATTGGCAATACAGTTCCAATTTGCAGGATTTGTACTTTGACGAACAATTATAACGAGGGGATAGATTTTTTGCACGGAACGTTAATGTCTTTATAGGTTTGAACTGCTTAGAGTTCTTGATGGGAAGTTATGATGATTACGTGAAACGTTACTCGTTCAGTCGGGAAAGTAGTTTCCAAAGTTTTGCTTTATTCTGGTATTCTGTTTTTACCTTGAATTTCGTTCGCGGGTTTGATGGGTTATCTCTCGTGTGCGGTAATGTTCGTTTTGTTATCTTTTTCACTTTGTAAATAATGGGGTCTTCCCGTAAAAGATAATAAATAAATAAATACTGTATATTATGTGATTCACGACTAATTAAAATGAATTTGTTGGTACCTAGATAAATTTTCGTACTGCGTTTAAGGAAAGAATACGTGGGAAGTGTTTAAATATCATCAACCAGCTGATTAATTATTTAATGAAAAGGATCTGATCGACTTAATCGATGATGGATAATGAGAGAAAACAAATTAACAGCAATTGAAGGTGGGCGAATAACTATACACCTAATAAGTATTCAAGATTTCGTTAAAAAATCGTTTTCAATATTTCCTATTTCTTATGCACTGCTGTAGCTTTCAATTGTGCCTTTACTCAAATTCGATATCAATGCGAAACAATCAAAACACAAGAAATATTCAAAACCTCGTTAGTACGATAAGAGACTGAACTAAGTATATAATTTATTCCACTATGAGCGGTATAAGGTTCCATCCCTTCGACTAGACCTTGCGCGAGATACTAAATGCGAAAGTTACCCGTCAAATCGCATCCAAAATAATTTAAATTATTATCAATCATCGTCCTAAAGTTACTATAAGCTTGCAAGGAGTTTTTTAGGAATACACATATAACCCTCGTAGTGGAACGAGTAACCATAACTACAAAGTGGAAACCATAAAATCGTCCATTTGTCCCACCTATATGAGGAATGTACACCCCCCTCTGTTAAACCCTGAATCGCGTACCATCATCCCCTTTACTGTCGCACACCGTGGGAAGAGCACACGTTCCCTCATCGATTGTTTTTCGAAGTTTCTGCAAACGTGCATGTCTGACGAAGTAGAAATATTTGAAAACTACGACTACGGTGTTTCTCTTTCAATCCTTCTAAAGCTGCCTGTAATATCTGCCTCCCTTTGCTTCGTTTCTGTTTGCTCGTCTCTTCCCATCCCGCCTTTACTGTGCCTCGAAACCATAGCATAGATCTAATGATTGAAAGCTTGGCAAACGATCCTCGAAACCAATTTCACTGCAAGAGGGTTCGACCATCTTTAGACGGACACTTCAATGATTTCAAAATTTCTGAGAATCTTCTTTTTAGATTTGAATTAATCCATTTGCAAACAAATGAATATACATGATGTAGTTTTAGTTTAAAGAGTTTAGTTCGTGCTTCTGAAATTCCTGAAAAGCTTTCAGACTCGAAGCTTTCCATTTGAAAGAGATTTCACTTTTATATCCTTCTGTTAAGACGGCACTGGTAACTTTCTTTAAGCAATACTGTCGCCTAATAAATTTGAATATTTTAGCAGGTCCTCGATGCAATTATTATTGAAAACTATTTTTTCCTCGTCATTCGTGCGCCATAACTTCCGATTGCCGTGACATCGATTTTCAAGCCTGAAAATTTTCACACGCGGGACATATGGAAGGCTTTCCCGCTTTAATGCCTTAATTCCCGAAGATAGGAGTTCGCGTGACTCTCTAACAAGAAACTCAAAGGGAATATAATATTCGACACATATAGGCGTCTCACACGAGCAATCTTCACTCACAGTCTTTGACGATACGGTTTTCTTCGAGCGTGTACATTAAATGACGGCAGTTGGAAGCAGAAATACTTTTATGATCCTACTTGCTACGCAATTTCATGCATGCCCTCAATAATTCAAAGTGATCTCGTAAGGGCTGCCGCAAACCATCACAATTTTTTCCTTTCCTTTTAAAAGAATAACTTAACGGCAATATTCCACAGCTTTTCCAGTAGTCTTGCGAATATATAGAAGCAACTATTCTTATCCAGTTTAATCAATAATGAAACGTAAAGACCAGTGAGCATAAAGAAATCTTGAGATATTAGCCTCCAATGCTTCTTAGTTCTTACAACACAAAGGTGGACTGGAGCACTGAAATTTCGAGGGAACTAGACTTCATTACTTCTGCACATTCTACGATTTTGTAAAATCGATACTGTATTTTTAACGCTTAGTAGAATATTTTTGTGAGAAGTTACATGGCTGGTTTTCTTACTTCGTCGAGTCACTAGCCCTTCCCTTTCGATCAGCTCGTGGGGAGTGCTGGCACGTGCGGAAGGGTATCGAAACCCGATGGTCTTCGGGAAACATTATAGCCTTAAGATGCATCTGGTAGGAAATTATGTATATTCACCTGGGCCCTCTCAAATGTACCCTGCCCGTTATATACAACGCTGACGAGGAGGAAACGCGTAAAAGGATCCCCGTTGGCACGTGCCAGGATGCGTGTCTCGCAAAGTATACGTACTTTGATACCAGTCCATCGATGTAGGGGAAGTTGCATGTCCTTAAGGGTTAGTCGCCGCGTACCCAGCAATCTTGCCACCAGGCACCTGTATCTCTCTTATTTTCATTTTGAGAGATGCCTGTCAAGTGAATGTCTTTTTGCAAAACTGCAGATTGAAGTCTATGGTGATTGGCGACAGTGTTTTAAATCGAGCGTTATAAAGGTCTCATCATTTTTGTTAGAATCATTTGGTCTGTGTTATTCTAACAAGGCTTGAAAATTTTTAAATCCACCTGGTGTATCGGGAAGTTTCACCAGAGCCAATATTATTATTTTTTTTATTGTTTTTATTATTGTTTTGGTCGTTGTTGTCGTCTTGTATTGAAGAAATATATGAATATTTAATTTCAGTATTTATTCTAATTTAATTTATTTCCTTAACCGTGATAATTGCTGGAAAATTTCCGTAACGTTGCGGGACAATTGGTATAAAACTCCGAAACGTTGCGAGACAATTGCTGTAAAATCTCCGAAACGTTGCGAGACGATTGCTGTAAAATCTCCGAAACGTTGCGAGACAATTGCTGTAAAATCTCCGAAACGTTGCGAGACGATTGCTGTAAAATCTCCGAAACGTTGCGAGACAATTGCTGTAAAATCTCCGAAACGTTGCGAGACGATTGCTGTAAAATCTCCGAAACGTTGCGGGACGATTGCTGTAAAATCTCCGAAACGTTGCGGGAGAATTGCCTATAACATCTCGGAAGCGCTGCAGGAATATTTCGTGCAATGTTGCACAGGGGCGGACATGGGAATATTGCTGCAACATCTCAGAAATATTGCCTGCAACGTATCAATCTTGCACCGCAACGCAACTGCAACCTTTCTGCAACGGAGTGTGCTGTATGGGGCAGTGTTATGAAATTTAGTGTCGCAGTTGGTTGGGGCTACAACAGTACTGAAGTCAAAAACCAATTATTAGTTTTAACTGAATATCTTTTGTGAACGATACGATTCACATTTAAATAAGATTTCTCTTCCTATTTCGTGGTCTAGATGTACCTTCAGACAATCAAGTATCATATTCCTGTGTGTAATAAAGTACACAATAGCAAGAAACGCAGGAATATGATACTTGTTTGTCTGAAAGATCGCGAAATTCCCGAAACCAGCGATTTTCGATCTAATTCGCGATCTTTAAGCGTTCGTAGCTCAGAGCAACGTTAACGATTTTGATGAAATTTTAGGCATGTCTACAACTACAATCAGGCACCGTGGAATAAAGGATCATTTTCCTAATTTTTCCACTAACTGAAAATTCTTTACTTAGTGGAGCAGCTTAGATGGAACGACGCTCTGTGTTAACCGGTTGCTTTCTCGATCGTTACACCAGAGGAAACATTATCTTGGACTGCAATCCAGTAGATTAGTTCTTAATACAGCTAGCTCACGGCGACACGGAGCAATTAAAACCGCTCTGGGATGAAAATTAGCAGCGTGACCGGCACTCGATACAGATCTTATTGTGTATACTCGCGCGCGGATACTGTCGTCTAGCACGAAGGCTCTCCACGATGATTGCTTCGTGAGAACTGCCGTGGAACTTGCTCTTGCATTAATCTTTAACCTGTAAGCCGAAATTCTGAATGTTTCTTGGTCGCGAAATTAAACATCACTCGTACCTTTCGCGAGAATGAATCTCTACTTAAAAATAGAAATATATGTTAAGTTATCAGAATGGGAGAGAAACAAACTTAGAACCGAAGAATAATTCTTTTGCGAAGAGACTTCCTTCTCCAAGGAAATTGACTTTCAAAATTCATTGAGATTAGCTTACTGGCGACCAAAATGTGTTCCTGTATCCCATATTGCCAATATTAATTTATCGAATTTCTTTTTTTACGTCATCCAATATTAATTAATTAGAAGATGCGAGAGTGTAGACTAATCGAAAGGAGCATTTGTCAACGGGCTATTCTCTCCGATTGAAGATACGGCGCCAGGGTGTCACAGAATCCCCAGCAAACTGTCACTCAAACGTGTACGTATACGTACACATAAATATATGTATATATAAAAGAGGGAAAGGGAGTACTTCTGTCCTAGCACCCCTCGTTTGCGTAACTGTGCGTAACAACGAAGGCGACAGGGCTGATTGTGAGAGACGGCTCATCATCTGAAAACCGATGCATGACACCGTGCAAGCTTTCACTTAACTTTTTGCGCTTTCCAGCTTTAATCTCTTATTCGCCACTCTACCCACCCGTCAATGGTCACTGCTCCCACTCTGGGAAAAATTATAGTAAGTAGGTGGTTAAACAGAATTATTTACATCGCATATTGTTTGTCTTATACACTCATAAAGATCCACCGTCTATTCATAAATCAATGCAAACGAAATCAATTGCTGCAGAAATAAATTCTCACGGATAATATTTATAATAATATTCGAAGGTGAGCTTCACTTCGGTCTTCTCTATTTTCACGCAGCTTTTAGCCTGAGTAAAGTGTAACCAAACATACATACGTTTTAATTCTAAGTTACTCCATTTAGAATGGAGAATTTATTAATTTAAAGTCTTCTAAAGATTAATTTATAATATCGCTGTCACGGTTAATCCAAGTAGATACGCCTTCAGGCTTCTATTTAAACGCGAGTTGTCTAGCCATATATGAATCAGAGGGTTACGTCGTATATGTCTGATTAAGTCTAAAATTAGGTTTGATTTAAGCGTAGGTTTATGTTTGAGTTGGATCTCGGTTAGGTTGATTAGATCTAGGTTTAGGTTTCAGCTCGATTTCCGTCGAAATGGATCTTATATTTGAACTGTGCAGACCTTATCTTGCAGCGAAGAGAGAAGAATACGAAGATTCACAGAAAAAAATGTAATTTTTCGTAAACACCGTTCATGCTGAAGTAGAAAGGTATCGCGAATCGTCGGCCTACATACGGGAGACTTAATCTAGCATCTATTTAGCCAGCATGCGTGTGAATTATGCACAAGGTATGCTCGCGTCCGAACTAAGCGAATGTTACACCGTGTCGCGGGTAAATGATTACCAGAAAATTGCAGTCTCCTGCAGGGCCAGTGCACCGTGGCTTCATAGATCGTCACGGATCATTTTCCCCTCTCTTATCGCAAGCACAAGCAACGAAAGATCGATACACGCTCTCAAAGTACCTATTCACTGAAACAGTAATTATAAAAGCTTTTGCACGCCACCAGTTTCTATTGGTCACCCTGGATTAAAAATTACACGGAGCGTTGAGAACCGTGCTTGGAGAAGCAAGCTTGAACTGCTCACTGAATTAAATAAAAAATGATTTGTAAAAATAAGTCTAAAATAAGTTAGAAAATACTTTCAGAGTTGGGATTTCTAGGTTTTCTTTATAAATTTGTAAAGTTCAAAAACCGGTTTTTTAATTTAAGGAAAACAGTTTTAGATGCTATACTGCTATAGTTTTAGATGATAGTAAAAATTTACTGTAAAACTAATCTTCATGAGTTCACATTTCCAGAAGAAAAATACTAAATGAAATAAAGATTTACAATTTATATTTTGTGCGGATCACTGTATTTATTTTAGTTTCTTCTTAACTGATTTTGTATGGAGATATTTTATTTCGTTATATCTTTGTAGTTCCATAAATATTAAATAAACTGAGAATTTTTAAAATAAGTATAGATATTATTACTGTTTTAATTTGGTTTTTTCTTTTTGTAAAAATTCGATACACAGTTTTGTCGGCCTTTTTGGTTTCTGTGTAAACCCTATTCAGTGTAAACACCAATTTTGTATGTCAATGCTCTAAATTACCCACCCTCGCCTGTGCAACACTTGGTATAAATGTGAAGGATTATTATTGAAGAGTACAAGGAATTAGTTTGCCATATTATTATTGTAATATCTTATTATTATTGTAATAATATCATATTATTGCTGTAATATCTTTCATATTATTATTGTAAGAACAAGAGGCATTTCATGTGTTGCCTTTCCATTTCAATATAGGAATGTCGTTCAGCGAATTTCTCGGAACATACATGTGTTCTTCTTCGGAACGAAGTAGTTCTGTAAGAATTCGCCTCATATTGCCAATAAAACAGTTTACATCAAAACAAGAGATTCCCGCATTAAATCACTCCTACGATCTTCTAATTTACCCTCGCCAGACTTCGCCTTCCTCCCCATCACTGAATGCCCGCCGACAGCTGAAAGACTCGAGGCCACGAACAACTCGAACTCTTCACAGTAACAGAAAGCTCTAACTAATTTCTAATTACCTCCCACAAATTGAATGAATGTTATCGACAAATTCACATGTTTTCACACAAAAGTGTACCTACCCCATTCTAAGAATATTATACGTCTTAATTCGTCCCTCAGCCTGGTAATAAAATACCTTTCGACTTGAACCTTCGACATCGACATTTATCGATTCCCACGAGAGAAATCGGAAGCTCGGATCTCCTTGGAAATATTTTACCAGGAATCTCGCCGAAGTTTCTAAGCAGTTTTATGGCTCGGTTGATCGCATGCTAGGCGAGCCCACGAGCGACAGTTTTACGGTACTTTATACTTGGCGCGAAGATTATCATTAATTGCTCGTAATAATGCAACGCTCGGCGAGCATTCGATGAAAAACACCCCGTCACGAGATTCCTGGCCGGCGGTTATTTTTTACGGACCGTCCAGATTACAATTTGCCCGCCAAAGAATAATTATATTGGCCAGTCCAGCGAACGCTTTGGCCTGAAAAAAAATATATCGCGCCCCCCGGGGGGGGGGGGAGGGTGGCAACGTGGAATAATCGTTGCTCGAGTGTTCTCTCTTTTAGGAAGGGTATCCCTCGCGGTTGCAACGGGCATAAAGAATTTACTGGGAAAATTCCCACAGAATCGTGGTGCACACCATCGGCGAAACGTTTAAATGGCCCCACCAGCGAAAATTATAGACCCCTAACAGCGAAACTGGGGTTTACAGGCGTAAGCACAATAGTTTTCTCCGCGTTCATGATACCTACTCTTATGTGTATCGAAACGACGTCATATGGTCTGCTTATGCGAACGTTACATACCGTATTCATTCCTGTTCCGAGTATCCGTTCGCATGTTTGCGTATACACGTACATACAGTATACATACATGGTATCAAACGGTAATGACACGCGAACGTGCTGCCCGATTTTTATCGCTCCTCTGTACGGAGAATCGCGTTAGGTTGATTAGGTTGTTAGTTAACGTCGACAAATCTATTCCAAGCGGATTTAAATGAAAGTTTGTTGCGCTTCTACGTTACACGATTTATGCTGAGCTAGATTAATGTTTTAATTAGTACCCTAAGTAAATGATGCTTCGACCGTACGACTGTGCACTAGACTGTCAACGTCGAATTAAATCCCACTTCGTTCCAAATTCTGATAGTATTTGTTAAACTCATTTATTCGATGGTATTTTATCCCTTCATTGTCACACTGGGTCCAATAGACCCGCTTTTCAACTTTGCTGCTTGATACCGGTAAGTTGCCGGATTTCCTTTCCGATTTTTTTGTACATGTTGCGATTTAATTTCTTACTAAAACGCGAGTGTTCCATATTCTACGATGTTCGAAGTATGTATTATAATTTTTGGGAATCGATGGATTGGTTCGTACAGTAAATGTTTAAAAATCGACTGGGTCCGTTAGACCCAGTGTGACCACCGCGGAACTTTATTCCTCGCTTTACGCGATATGGAGTGAAATAAATAACTTGTTGATCTGTGACCTTTTGATTGCTGATCATCTTTTCAGTTTTCTGTTGACCTTTAATATAGGCGTATATGTAATTTTGTTACTACATTAGAAACTATAAGTATCTTTAGGGGAAATATTTAACCAGATGAGAGTATTTCATTGCAAATCATTGTGTTAGCACTCGTCCCTTGCTCCCATTAAAAATACAAGTTAAGTTTAAATTCAAAGCAAGTTCACATGGTCATAAATCCGGCAGAAATAGTCGTATCGATATTTTGAAAATATGGTTTAAAAGCGAGGAATCCCTACTTTCGGCTGTCCTTTTTTTCAGATTTTAGCTTTGTTGCTTTTCGGCAATGTTATAACGATATAAACAGCACTTAGTCAATTTTAAAAAAGTTTCTTCAACTTGCGAATGTTTCACGGGGAGTATGAAATTTTTTACACAAATTCCATTTACACCAGTCGAAAGCGGCTACTTTCCTGTGTTAAAAGAAAGTACCTAATACATAGATCCACTACGATCTAGAATCCATTCTCCAAGAAAGATGTTGTCAAGATAATTGACCAAAATATTGTTCATCAATTTCATTTCTATTCATTCTATTTTCTACATCAATTTTGGAGAGACCCAATAATTTACAAGGTGTCCTGTAACTTATTCCACAACTCGAAAGGTGTGGAAAGTAAGTGAAAAATATAGAATAACATTTCTTTACGTAGAAATTTATTTCGGAAAAAATGGCATCGATTATTTATTACGAACGCGTGCACCTGGTCGAGAACTAGCAAAATGCGCTAATAAATATTTTAAAAAATTATATTTGCGGTGAGTTCTGAAGTACTAAATACATTTTTTTCGTAAATCTTCACCCACGTTGTAGATCATCGAGAACCATACAAATTTATATTTAGATTGTTTTCAATATCTTTTATGGTTTCGCAGATATGCACGATAACACGAAAACCCACAATTTCTTTGACGAGGTGCTTCCACCCGTGAAGGTGTTCCATTGCTGAAAAAAAATAAGTATATCAATAGGATCGCGTAAACTACAATTCTGTAAAGTATCGAATTACTTTTAATTTCCAAGCTGCCGAACTCTCCTTGTTTTAGTCAAGTCCACGAGAGCTCGACAGGTTTTCAAAATTGATATTCTCAAAATCATAGCCTCGAAAAGGTTACCTCCCAATTTCCACTCACTTTTGCACATTGATTAATTTCATTCGCAGTTGTAGCATATTTATTACGTTATTCCTAAATGTTATTCCACATTTCCGAGTTAGTTTCTCATTTAGAATCATCACTTTACCGGCTCTACCGCCAATTGGAGAACAACACACTGTATAAGTCACACCGCAGTTTAAAGTAACTGCATTTAAAAAAACAAAACAGATGGTTCACGTACCCATGTTTATTAGTAGGGGAGACCGGGACAAAGCGAAATGGTGAGGCAAAGTGAAATATTGTTTTGTGCATATGTACATGCTAGTTATAGTAGTGTGACTTTGTGGCTATTCTATATAGTAGGTAATTACCCCACTAGTGGGGGAAAGTGGAAAAATCATAGAAGATTTTTTGAACAAATATTTTATCAAATTCTAAAATAACACAGGCTTGTATTATGCAAAACTTGTTTCTGTTATTTTTGCGCTCTTTGCGCTTGCAAATCTCTGCAGATTTGCAAAATAGTGAAAAATATTTGACACGTATTTTTTATTATCGGCAATCGTCCATGTTGAAGGGGCGAAAACAGCCCCTAAAGTTGGGGGTCCAAAACAAGTTTTCTGGAATTTCTCGAGAACTATTAGGCATAGGACAAATATTTTTTCAGTCCGAGTTTCTTGAAGACAAATCCAGCCCCTGCTCAGTTTTTCAAAAATTTCAGAAAATATGCTTTCAACCAACAACTTTACAGACTCTTCTCACCCCTCCAACATGGATGATTGCCGATAACAAAAAATACGCGTCAAATATTTTTCACTGTCCCGCGAATCTACAGAGTCTCGTAAAAATCGGAATGCACGGATTCGATATGTTCCCTTCTCACTTTCAAAATATAGAACACGCCTGTAAATATTGCGACACCCCTTTAGTCCCGATCTGCACGGCTCTCTGTTGTGCGGCAACTCCGCACCGCGGATCCGTTAACGTAGGATTTCCGATAGGCGGTGCCCGGTAACATTTCCCACGAACAGGTGGTGCGTTCAAGAACAAAACAGCGCGGATGTCCACTCGGAAACGAAGTGGCCCTTTTTGTTTGGCGAGTGGCCCTATCGTATCGCGGCCACTATTGTCGCCGTTGCATCAGGACTGGCACGGAAATTACAAAGGTCCTCCACCACGAGTATCGCCGCCACGATCTCGAGTTCGCATTGTTATCGATCACGGGACAATCAAAATTTCGTCGCCGACATTACGTGTCCGTATAGTAAAGAAAACGCTTGTAGTTAACGCTCTCTCACCGTGCTTTCCATTATTCGTATGGCGTTCCGCGCTTAGCATAGAATCTCCGGAACTCTGACGCGTAGTTAAGTCACTTCAAACTAGGCAACTTAAGCCTCATTTCTGCGCAATTCAGCCACGCTCGCTTTTGGAAAACTCTCTCGCACCCGCGTTCCGAAAAATCAAGGACTTCTTTTCACGTGACAGTTAGTAGAGGAAGAGGTGGGTTTCTATGGAAATTCATAGGACTGAAATATGTCGCGTTGATCAGGCTGCTGGACTGTTAGAGGGATGGTTGCAACAGGTGGGCCCTTTCGAAGGCTCCGCCGATCCCTTTCACATCTCCTTCGCCTGTATAATGACGCATGCTCTGCCGTGTCTGGTGTGAAAGGCGTCATTGAATTCAGCGAATGCTGCGCGATACAATAATAGGGTAAACGCCAGGGGATTGTTACCGGTACAGGTACTTATCGCCCCGATGAAAAGCGTGATTCTGTTATCCGCTGTCTCCCCCCCGAGTCAACGCGGAAACTGTACGATTCGCGAATCCTAACGGCCTCGAATGTAAACGCGCACTGTTTAAGGGTAGATACATCGTTATTGGCACGTAAGAGAAGTGACCGTGGCGTGTCTATGAATTATTGAACGTTGAGACGGGCCCTCTGAGAGATTCCTGGTTCATCTATTATTGAAGTGGAATGACTTTTCTTTGGGGAAAGATGGGAGTATCGAGCGAGTCGATGCTTCATAATGACACTTCCAGTGGGAAGGCTTGTACGTACGGAACAGTTTAATAGAAAATTGCAACGTTGGTATTCCAGAATCAAGTACAATGGGAAAGCAAAGAAGGGGTCGGGAGAGACTGGTATGCCTGGCATGTGGTATCATTTTGCGGGGCTGGACGTGAAACACTTCCCCGTAATACAGTACACAGGGTGTTCCAAATGTGACCGTGAATTGGCATTGTTACTTTGACATTGAAAGGGTCGTTGATTTTCACTTCATCGTGAATAATTTTTAATTGTATAGGAAAAGTTAATGTTTCAGAACCTTCCAATTTCAAAACTCTCCACGCTCCTGAAAAAAATTTTGTATTTCTTTCTGGCTCATCAAATTATGGCTACATATGTATACAGTGAAACGCCGTTTCATTTTTCAGTTTTAGATTACCAGGTCGATAAATATCATGCGCACCAGCGGACGACGAATTTTGCGCGGGCGAATGTTGGTCAATCATGTATAACTCCTATGTCTGTGATTAAAAATGAATAAAAAAAAATCTATTGCTTCCTCAAAGATGCACCAAAACATGGTCCAAATTTCAGATGAATCAAATCGCTAGTTTCTTAAAAAAAAAATCCCGAATTTTGCTATATTTTTAGCACGAAGAATAGGTTTCCCCTCTTAAACGAAAAACCTGTCCTGTTTCTTCAATTTTATATATCACTATGTTGTTTTCTAAACGGTTATGTCATGACTAGTCTCATTAGCAGTGCACGATTCACTTAGCGATTCGCATAGCCGGAACTATGCAAACATTTCCTCACGTGTCTTCCACGCATTCGTCACAACCGCCAGAGCTCCCATGCCCTCTCGTAACCTAATCTCGAAACTAATACCCACGATACGGTTTAATTAGCTAAGTATGCCCGCGGCGGGGCATCGTTACACCGCATTTTGTTACCCATGAGGCAATATTTCCGCTCCCCCTCCTTCCTCCTCCAGCCCACTTCTGCCGAACAGGCAGACCGAAAGGGTGTCGGTCGCATACGAAATCTCCAGTCACGCTAGGAAATGGAGTAAACGATACCGAGTCGGCTGTTTCCAATCGAATCGTATCAGGCGATCGCCTTTTCCTTCTCCGATTCAAGAATATGGCAGGCTTCGACTGCCATTCGAAACCAAGTCGTTTACGCTTCCTTTGCCCTTCAATAATCTACGATGCGTCTATCTAAGCTGAACGATATCCGACGGGGTGACGCTGAAGATCAGCAATCAGAAACGAGTGTCATAAAATGTTAATCTCTGCTCGCAATAAGTATTTGAAAAAGCGGAAGATAGAAAACAGGCCTCAGGGCTTGTAAAGTTCCCAGCCGTTGCTATTTTAATTAAAGCCTATAAATCTATATTTTCTCGAGCAATGGCGGAAGTTAATTGCTTTCGAACTACATAGACGGGCGCAATAAATGAAATTGATTCGAAGGGATGGAAGGCGAAATACTCGACTATATCATCTACCCACTCGGTGATGTATCGCTCGGCGATCAGTTCTAGCATCTGACGTTCAAATTTCCGTTGCTCGTAAACCGGATGCACACTCTTCCAGCCGACTATTGCCGACTGCTTAAACTGAGAACTAGATCGGGTCTTCCACGTGAGAAGAATGGAGTAAAAAGGAAGAGGAAATGAACGGCTTGCTTTCGCTATAGCATATTCAGCGTTCGTTTCTCGACAATCGGTTTATGATTATTGTAATTTTATGTTCCCTGTAACAATTTGCTTCGTATCAATTGTCCATTGATCCCTTGCTGCACAATAATTGAACTATCCGAGCAAAAAGAAGCTTATAGTTATCGCGAGGACCCCACGACGGGCCGAGATAAATGGCATGGCAGGAGGGGTGGCCAAATTCGATACGGAATGAGGGAATTCTATAACGCGTCGCCCTTTGGCATGCTTGAAAATTCGCAGACGTATAGCCACGTAAAGCTCGCCAAGTCTCTAAATGACCGTAGTAAACAGATCATCGCGGACCACGCGATTCCTAGTCGAATTCAAGGGGCAGAACTGAATCTCTCTGGAAGATTAGATAACCAGTATGAGTGTTATAATGTACTGTTTATAATGGCTAAAATCTCAGAAAGGGGAGTGATGGGAAACAAAGGAAATAGTGTACCTTAGCAGGTCATAGACATTCTTGAATATTTCAGCGTTTCTCTGCTAGGGGAATTTTTTTGTTAGGTATATGTCCAGTGGGGGACAAAAGTACGTGGATACATTTAAAATCGTATAACTTGTTCAAAATTGGTCCCAACAACTTGAGTTTTTTTGAGAAGATAGAAGAATTAGTTTGCTAATTGACGTGTTTCGTCGTTTTGAAAAAAGTTGCAATTTGTCGGAATAGCAAAAAATATAGGACAGATCGTTTTTTCAACTTTTTTTTATGTAAAGTATTTTACACAGCATGATACTGCCTATCATAACAGAGATTCTTCTGCTATATGGTTCATCGAATTCGATTCAGTAGTTTTTGAGTTTTACGCTTTCAAACATACGTACAGTGAGTAAAAAAAGTATTGGCACACTTTTTAAAATCGCATAACTTTTTTAGAATTGGTCCAAACGACATGAGTTTTTTTTAGAAGGTAGAAGGATTACTTTGCTAAGTGACGTGTTTCGTAGTTTTGAAAAAAAATGCAATTTGTCGGAATAGCAAAAACACATAGAAAGGGCAGTTTTTTCAACTTTTTTTCTGAGCCTGTAATGAAAATTCAAAAATCCGTTTGTAAATTTAAGTAAGCTGAAAATTTCATCAAAATCGGTTAACGGTGCTCTGAGTTACAAACGTTTAAAGATCGCAGAATAAGGTCGAAAATCGCGAAATTCCCGAAATCAAGCGATTTTTTTGAACGGGTTTTTTGAATTTTCATTACAGGCTCAGAAAAAAAAAGTTGAAAAACTGCCCTTTCTATGTTTTTTTTGCTATTCCGACAAATTGCATTTTTTTCAAAACTACGAAACACGTCACTTAGCAAAGTAATCCTTCTACCTTCTAAAAAAAACTCATGTCGTTTGGACCAATTCTAAAAAAGTTATGCAATTTTAAAAAGTGTGCCAATACTTTTTTTACTCACTGTACATACACCGCGCGAACATTTTTATATAATGGTATAGCCTATGATTTCGATTTCTAAAGTGGAGATCCATGATGTTCGATGTTTAGGAAGACCTTATCCAGTTGTATACAGACATCCAGCGTTCCTGACACCTGTAGCTTATTTCTGCATCGTCATCTGTCGAGTGCCGTCACGTTAGCAATACAGAACCGTGCCATGGACTGGCAATGCGGGCACGACATTGGTATTCACGGTCGACGTGCAACACTTTAAGGTCCCGCCACATTGCCAAACCCCTATTCGATTCATGGACGCCGGTGATAATGGTTATCGCGACCTTGACTATCTTATTTTCGCAAGGTGCGTCGGAATGTCGAAAAGGGACGTGAATATCCAATGATTTTTTATCCGTGGTTGCAACGAATTCTCATTTACGTGTGTTAAATGACTGCTCACGGGTGTAGATATATTGGCAATTCAGGCGCAACTTTGTTAAATAAAGGTACGTTTATGCTGGAGCTGTGATAAACGATCAGAGCGACGATAAGAAGTGATGAGCTGATAACTTGGTCCTTGCAAATACTGTACACGATCAGATAAATTACTTACTTGCTTACAAGTAGGTACTTATAGCTACTGACCAGTGCTATACGTGATGGTTAAGGGAGAAAAAACGAGGAACGTCGTATTTTGTTGGTGGCAACTGGGACGACAGAACTGTCGAATCGCAAACGGTTATAAAGTTCAAATGTCCCTGTAAGTTAATGTTTCGGTATACTGGTTGAAAGTAGGGCTGAGGACTATTTGTTTAATTGTTCAGTATTCGAATACTCGAATACTTCAGTTGCCCAGTTATTTGGCGAATATAATTCCAATATCCAAGTATCCAAATACTATTCGAATATTTCAGTATTTTATTTTTATTGGAACTATGTAGGTATGCGTGCAAAGTTTCAAGCCAGTTGGATATGTTGAAGTGGGTCAAAATTAGCTTACAAGATTTCACTCTGACAAACTAACGAACTCGCAACTGAAACTAAATAAAAGCTTGTAAAAAAATGAATCTAAAGAACTTGATTTATAATTCACGCCATACTATTTGAGTACATCAGTATTCGAATAGTATTCGATTACTTAAATAGTCGAATATATACATTAGAATACTCAAATATTCGAAGTTTATTCGTAACATTCGAATACTTAAATATTCGAAGTTTATTTGTAGCATTCGAATACTTCTAAAATATTCGAATATTGAATTATTCGAATAGTCCCAGCCCTAGTTAGAAGCAGGTACCCAAAGTCCACTCTGTACTGGAACAAAACACTTAATTTCGTCGATAAATCTGTTTTGTGACATTCCCTGTTTTTCCCCTTAGCCTTCATATTACATGTAATAAAGTTGTACACGAAGCTACTACCAGAATACCTATGTGTATGTAAGTATACATACTATCACGTTCTCATATTCTCATGAGCTGTGATAAATTCCTCGTGCGGATATTAACCCTCCGTGGCCACACCTTCTTATAATCACAAAAAAAGAAAGTCAAAAATAAAAATATAGACGAACATGTCAGACGATTGAAATATCCCAAAAATCGTAATTCCTATTCCTTGATCTACATAGGTATATCAAATTGAGCATGCAAAATGAATTGATACCAGTTTCCGGCATCAAATGCCTGTAGCACAGCTGAATCGGTTGAAAATGCAACACGAGCCCAGGTGAAATTACCACTGACATCCACCGCGGAAGGCATTGGACCTCTTGTTTTAAGAGTGGAATCCCAGTGCCCCCTAAAAAGAACGAGTGTGCTCTTCAAACACGAACTATCAAATAAACGCAAAGTAATATTCTCAAGCCCGTGACGACTTGCCCTGAAAACTTAAATAGACCGACCATTTGCAAAGTACATTACCGCGAATAAAGTGTCAGCGATATATCCGCCAAGCTTTCCACGCTGGAATAATCAGGGATAATAAGATTACAGAATATAATTTCTAAAACATTAAGTAGATATATAAAAGAATAACCCCAACACATATTTGTTAAAAAAAATACGAAACAGTTGCGAAATATTTTCACAATTACTTCTCAGAATTCTAAAAAGTAATAGGAACCCACAACGATGGCAGTCCTATGGACGCAAAGAATTCTTCGAATTTCTAAAACTCGGATCAGAAACGTGCATTTCTTGGTCATCGGATACACTATTCGATATGCGCCACTACATTTGAATCGGGGAAGCTCAGACGCGAGAGAGGATAATAAAAAAGACGGCACGTGGTTGCCTAAAACGACGCATGCGCGGCAACGATCCCCCCACCCACGGAGTGAATCCCCGACCATACTTCACACAATAACGCGTCGGGCTCGGTTAATGGCGTGCGACGCACGCACACCTGCGCACGCGCGCCTCGAGGGGGAGAAATCTTTGAAATTACCCGAATGGTGGGGAGGCCCGCGCGAATCCCTGAACGGCATGTCGCCCGGGCGCGTTTCCATAGGGCACCACCAATCATCCCGCAAGAAGGGGAAGAACATAGTGGGGGAACGCACAAAGCGCTACGCTAAGGGCAGCGGGAACGGAGGGGAAGTGGGGCACGTGCCAACTTGTGCACCTTGAGCTGCTCCGCGGTGGGGATATGGTGGGGCATGGCGGGGAGAATGTGCATCTTGGGGCACAGCGCGCAGAGTTTGAGGTAGTCTGCGAGCAGGCGAGCGAGTGTGCGCTTGCGTGGCCCTCGGAGAACGCTTCTCCCTTTTTTTTTCATTCCTCTAACCCGTTCTTGGACCATTTTCCGATCCGTTCTCCTCTCCTCTCCCCGTCGTTCCCTTCTACCCGGGACACATTCAATCTCCGAGGGTCTGCGACCTTCTGCCCTGCTTTCCCGACTCGACGCATCCAATTGAAATCACCGAGAGTTTGCAACGAATTTCGAGTCTCTTCAGATCGGACCGGGAATACCCGAGGCCCTGGGGCAGGTTCTCGAAGTTCTGGAGCACGCGTTCGAAAAGGACTGATCGATCCAAAGCAGCCTCGTATAACAGCCGATGTGAGTACAATAGACACACTGAACAATTCGAGATGATGTTCTCGACTGGCAGCAAGAAGCAAACGTGGCCGGCTCAAAATTGCGCGTCGAGGCCCATCGGGGAATTCCGATCGCCCGACGATTCGTCAACGTGTCGAACTCGGGAAAGCAGAGAGAACAAGTACTGCTCTCTGCCATCGTCCCCGATTTCTGGGGACTTGTATAAAGCTGTACATACGAGGCATGGTATACGTAGTCTGTACAAAGGCCGATGAAGGGGCGGGAAGAGGGACGTAGAGTACTGATGCTAAAAGTACAACGCTATTCGAGTCGCTTACTCGGTGAATTAGAATCGCCGATGAGGCTTCACCGTGGTCAGCGTCACAGATCGTACGTCCTCAGCATTCGGTGAAGAATGAGATCAGCTGAAGAAGTTTCCGGGATGGTGTCGACACTGGGGTGTACTTACCTACCACAAATACATTCAAGAATTCTCGACCGAAGGCCTGCAGTTACATAGATGTTATCGGCAGTTGGTATCATTTACCTATCGTCGATGGAATCATGCTGCGCAACAAACTGTTCACCTCAACGCACTGCGATCCATGGCACTGACCCAGTATTCGGTATGCTAGTTAATTTAAGTTTAATTTCCTCTTAAGCGGCTACTTTGAAATCGAAGATACTGGTGTATATATAACCGTAATTAGTGCTTTTAATGTTAGTCGCGTTTATTAGTAGTAATTCAACTAACCGTAATTTATTCTTAATAATATGTTTCTAAAATTATTAATAGAAGATTATCGAAACACCAAAGTAACGATCTAGTCGAAATGTGATAAGGATTTCGTACTCGACATGACAATCAAAACGTAAAATCTAGTCAAGAGAAAATATATCTGTAGAATCTAGTCAAAACTAATAAGTTTCAATCTAGTCAAACTTAAACACTAGTCAAGGAAACTTTCTTCTAGTCATAAAACACTGTATTCTAGTCGATCGTCAATCAGTCAAATACGTAGCAGTAATCAAAGTCTTAAGATAAGTAAAAAGTACTTCAACTCTCTGGCGGATTGTTAAAAATTAAGTTCAAAATTACACAAAAGTCTATACTTTCAGGCGTCTAATTATGTATATATTTCTTTATATTTCTAGTCAACTCTATCTCTAGTTACTATATATAGTCGTGCGTCATTTTCCGTTGATGACGTCGAAATACCTTTAAGTAGCAGTTCGTGTTCAAAAACAATTATGCAGGCCACAAATGAATGCAATTTTGATTTTATATTCGAAGCGTCGTATAGATAACTTGTTTCTATACTTATGTACACAGTAAAATGAGTATTATCCGTGGATGCGATGCCATACGATGGATTAAGTTACGAAAGCGCAATGTTCATTCTTGCAACGTTCGAAGCATCGCCCTTTCGTCGAGAAATAAACGACCGCGAGGTGCCGCTAGCTCCCTAGTCTTACGTTAGGATAGTTTGCCATTGAAAGTATTCTAATCGGAACATATAAATGTAGCAATGTAAATACGCCTTTTTCTTATTTAATACGGGAAACGTGCCAGTATTTCATTTTAATGCCGCGATCGTACAGAAAGATATATCTAAAAAAAGGAATTACACATTCCAAAACTTCAAACTACACCAGTCGTTTCTTAAAAAAAATTAGTTAAACATAACGATAAAAACTGAGTAAATTCAGCTACGTTTAGATAATTGAATTTATAATTTCCAGCTATTATTTCATACTCGTACGATCCAGCAAAATTGACAATTAATTATAGTTTGAATATAAAGAGAGTGTCCACGTCGGCAGCTACTTATGTAGGATAAAGTTATTTTAAGTTGAACAATAATTTTAATCAACCACATTGAAAACTGCCATTAATTTGAAAGGTAAAATGCCGAAATTTTATTTTTCAGAGGCCAAAACGCCTAAGGAATAAATACAAAAAAATATTAGTGCTTAAGGCCAAAATAGGAATTAATCAATTATTCCAGGGCTGTGTTTAATAATTAAGACTAATTTTATATTAATTTGGGGTACAATCAAAATTCGAATCTTACCGACCAGGTTTCCAGGCACCTGCCTTAACATGCATCGATAAAGTCTAGTCCAAATACATGTTGCCGATACGTCGAACTTGATCTCATTGTCAGAATAATTTTACATATTTTATAAAAACCAAAAGACAAATCTAGTCTTAACGTACATGTAACGATCCAAAAATTATAACGAATTCTAGTCACAGAAATACGTAACTAAGGCAAGCGTGTAGTTTATCTATGAAAGTAAATTACTTATTAAGAGTGGCATCTAGTCAAGGAGACCACGGACGCCAACTCGAACAGTTTACTCCAGGTGCATAATTTTCGAGGCAAGAAAAAATAACTGCGACATTCATTGCGAAAGTTAACTAACAAAGAAAGTTTTTTCTTTATTTTTTGCCGAATTTGCTTTTGAATTTGACTTGGGAAGCTTAGTAGAGTAATCGATCTCAGTCCGTGGTTAATGCATTTAGTATAATATAATATTGTAAGTCAGATTACGCCGGTAGCCTCATGAAAGCGCAGCAAAAATATTTGAATTTGGCGGGAAAGCTTTCATTGCTATTAATTCTATATGGAAGTAATAATAAGGTATAGAATACTTGTATGTACATATTTCAAAGACAATACAATATATATCGGAACGAATACCATGTTATAAGACAGTTTGTGTGTGAAACATGTAACAAATCGGATGTTCTATGTAATCATTTAATTTATAAGCTACTCGTATTGTATGTTTTTAACTCATCATTTATTTATACTATCGTACGTATTGTGTGAGCGTGGGTGTGTCTTAACTATTTATTTATTTATTACATATTTATCAATAATATATTAATATAAATAACAACTTATACACATGTTTGCATAACTAATCGTATCGTATACATTTTATCAAATTGGTTTGTTTCGTGTGTCTACTGTTTGTATCAAGTATATTTATTCATCCACTATAGCTCGATTTCTATCTGACATTTTCGTTTATTCACTAAAATTAATCCGATTGGATGCACCTAAATTTTTTATATTCACAAATATTAACAGTCATTTACATGTAAATCTGAAATATTTCGATCGTTCCAAAATCGCCAAAAAGTTTCCCTTGAAACATCAAATTGTGGAAATAAAGTTGTAGAAAAAACAGAAACAATGATTACCTTACTGACCCTTTCAATCGAAACATCCTGATTTATCCTGTTCAAGAGTAGTCTTGAACCTTAAGAAAATAATGCACAAAAAATATCAAATATTTATATTCGAATTTCTCCTTTTCAACTTTCAACTGTCCATTTCGATGAAAACGTCTCTTAACAGGCATAGCGCAGTTGATACGATTTAAAAATATTTAGTATACATGTTTAAAAATATTTACACTGACACGGATAAACATATAATCCCATTAAACAACTTTTGAAGAAAAAAAATATGTTTTACCAAAAAATGGTTTTTAAAAACTAGCAGTTAGTGCAACGTGCTCGCGTAATGCATACGATCCTAACCTGAATTTGTTGGCCAAGTTTGAAACAAATAAAACTTTAAATGCTTCTCATAAATAATTATTTAATTGTATAATCGATATACAAAGTTTTCTTAATATAAATAACAATTTCCGATCTAATCCCGTGTTCTAAACTACAAAATTAATATTTTATACCGGTTAGGGCACAGGCGAAACACAGTTGTGCCCGGTTAGGTTAATAATTTTATGGTTAGATTTATACAAAATCCTCCGCACTAAATACCATTTGTAACGAACTTGATTCTGCGCATTCATTTTATATGTAATTTAATTAATTATAATCCGAATTCGTAGTGTCGCTCGTGCAAAGTCATATTTCCTATCTTCAATTAAAAATATGATTGTTCGGTTATATTATTTTGAAAAACGTTGAGAAAGCGTCTTGCGATAATTGATAAATTAATAATAAATAGTATTTCCTTTATTTCGTCCGATTTTATGTTGCCATAGACTACGCACTTGCATTTAAAACCATATTAATGAACAACACATGAAGTAGATTATATGTGAACAATAAAATATTGATATAATGATTCTGCTAAGAGGATCCAACAAACTATTTACAACAAGCATAAGATGCATGTCCGCTTATTCAAAAATTTCACCCTTATCCTCGAATTACAACCAATTCGTTAGGAAATACAGTGTTGCGTTGCGCGGTTGTGCGGCAGAAATCTCACCTTACAAATACAGCGTAACGAGCAAAAGAAATTTCGGCAATGATAGCGACAAAGACGACGCTCAGAGCTTCCAATATAAAGTAATGATGCTCCACAAAAGTATCAACGACCAAAATGTAAGCTTGAAAGAGTTGGAACAAATCATCCAGAGATTAGAGAACAATGATTTTGATTTGCCGGCAAGTTTGAGTATAATGTTGCTCAAATGTTGCGGAAATTTGTTATACGACACGCCCTTAAAGGCTAGGCAAGAATTGACGAGTCGTACGTGGAACCTTTTGAAAAGGAACTGCAAGTTATCGATAGACCACTATCATGCATTGTTGCACACTTACATTGATAACGCTTGCACCGTCAATCTGCATGAATTTTTGAACAGTATGACTGTTAAACCAGAGTACGAGACGTATCGTCTTTTGTTGAATGTATTATCAAATGTAGGAGACTTTACGTCAGCTGAAACTCTTCTATCAGACATGGGCAAAGAAGGATTGCCTTTGTGCGAAGAAGGATACAATGCATTGGTGTATGCGTACTCTGTCAATGGAAATACAGCGAAAGCTAAAGAAGTAATATCTTCTATGGTGGAAGCAAATGTCCAACCGTCGCCTACAACCAACGTGCAATTAATGTTTGCCTTTGCGAAAAATAGCAATTTCGAGGACTTAATGGAAGTTCTGAGAAGCACAGTAATACCTGTATCAGATATTATGAAGCTTGTTAAATTTCTTAGCTTATCGGATAATGGAATGCATATACCGAATGTATTGAGATTTATGAAGCCGTTAGATAAAGCAGAACTGGACGTTTTATCCGTTATCGTACAGCTTGTGCACGAACAGCGCCCTTTAGACGCGTACGCAGTTATTACTCACGTTCCTATGAATACTGGACTCCACAGCGTAAGACGAACTCTTGCATTTTGTCTTGTAAAGGAAATGATTAAGTCGAACGCTGACCCAAAACTTCTGTTGAAAGTCGTAGCTGATTTTGCGATGGAGCATAATATTACAGGCGTTTGGGAGAAAGCGGTTCAGTTTGCTTTATACGAGAATAATCAAACGTTAGTCTTTGCACTGTTTGAAGAAATGAAGGCAAAGAACATAGTTGTTAACTCTGAATATTATTGGCCTTTGCTCTCAATTGCGTGTCAAAACGGAGAAGAAAGCGATATATATTCAATCATCAGACACATGATAGCTCTGGATATTGAAATAGATTCCAAGAGTTTTACGCATTATGTATTTCCGTATATCAATACTAGCGATCCTGTTGTTACAGTTAAGAAATTGTTTAATAACGGAATAGCGCCTGTCTACATAATAGAGCCACTCATGATGTTTTTATTAAACGAACAAAGAGTCGAAGAAAGTCTTAATTTGTGTAAAACTTACAAGAAGAAGATCGATTGTCAGAACATGCTGGACTCTTTGATTTCCAATTATAAAACTTCAAAGAACATCGATCATTGCGTAGAACTTATATTTAAATTATCCCGTAATGGTCACGGTTTTGCTGGGACATTTTTAAGGAAATTTGTAGATCAACCTGAATTCGAATTGAGAGACTTTATGAAATTTTTGAATGCTATGCAGGAACATAAAGCATTTATGTCTTCCAAGGACATAATGTACATAGAGAGCAAAGTGCTCAGTATGAATTTAGAGGAACCAGTTAAACAATATATTTCGCACCTATTTGTGGCCTTAACTGCGGACGAAAGTACACACAACTATAATAGCGGCAAATTCGTGCATCCAGAGTACATGAATCGAAATCAATTACAGTCACATTTACAGGAGCTTAAGAGTACAGGGAAGAATATCAGAGGTGTCTTACGAAAACTATTCATAATAGCCTGTAAGAAAAACGATGCAAAGCAAATAAATGAAATTTCCGAAGAACTTAAATCGAGGAATATGAAATGTTCACCCGGGATGAGAGTAGCTTTATTCGATTTCTATACAAAAAATAAAATGATTAAGGAGGCCTCGGTAGAGTTACAAGAGATTCAATCTCTATTCCCAGACTTCCGAATTGATAACTTTAAAATTATGCAGTTCGTTCTATTATTACTGGAGGAGAATATGGTAGAGGAAGCTTTCAATGTAATAAAAGAATCTAGGCAAATCAATCACAAACCAGATGCAGTTTCATTGTGCTCGAAAGTGTTGAGTCTACTAGCACATGGTGATTACTTCAATTATACCGAAACTATGGTACACCTTCTCATTAAAAAAGGATATTGTACACAAACATCTTCTATTTTGAGATGGTTAGTAGTCGGCCCGTTGTTAAGAGGTGATATTGAATCAGCTGTAAGCGTATTCAGAAGATGTGTAAACGATTACAACAAAACCCCGGCGAAACAAGAATTACTAACTGAATTAGTTAAGCAAGCATCAGAATCATCCGAACAGCACAATCAATTGCTACAAGATGTTTACGGTCTCATAGACAAAGTTCATGGGCATAACGTGACGGTTACCAATCTCGCGATATCGTTAGCGCTATCGAATAAAATAAATGAACTACGAAATTTAGTCGAAGTATTACATTATTTGTATTTACTGTTTACGCGATGCGTGACACTCGTATCAAATAACTAATCGAAATGGTTTATTTTTTAGAAAGAAAACATATCTGGAGATCGTTTGCTAAGTCAAGTTCAATATTTAAAGGAGGACGACATTATAAAAACTTCATTGACTATGTTAGAAATAGGGGGAGAAATATTTCAAGGAGACTTAGAACCTATATGTTATTTAACCCTGACTATATACAGTGAGTGACTATATTTTTAAGGGGGAACACCACTGTGACAGCGGGAAATGTAAGCCAGTTTTAAGATTTTTTTATTAGAAATAATTTACAGTTTTCATCGAAAATTTTTATTACCTACCTTTAATACGCTGTCTTAAGAGACTATACAAAAAAAAATAAATAGAAACACATACATAAATTTGAATACATTAATTAATTTTCTAGACCCCTCTACGCGGGCTGGTCGAATCTGCAACTCTGGAACAGCAGGTCCGAAATCAAATTTCATTTTTTTTTTTTATAAATTATATGAGTGTAGTTTCCGTTGTGCTTGCCAATTTCTTAAACAAATTATTTTTGTAAAAATGGTGCGCTATAGAAGAAAAGTTTCGAAAATCCGCGAATAAGATGGACAGTTTTTCGAGTGTATTTCAAAAAGTTTCTTTTCCTTCAAAAAATCCGTACGCACAACGAAAACTACACTCATATAGTTCGCAAAAAAAAATGAAATTTGAACTCGGACCAGCTGTTCCATAGTTACAGATTCGACAAGCTCGCGTGGAGGGGTCTAGAAAATTAATTAATATATTCAAATTTATGGATGTTTTTCTATTTATTTTTTTTTGTATAACCTCTTAAGACAGCGTACTAAAACTAGGTAATACAAATTTTCGATGAATACTGTAAATTAGTCCTGAATAAAATTCTTAAAAATGGCTTACTTTTCCGGCCGTCACAGTGGTGTTCCCCCTTAATGCGCAACTAGCGTTTGAACAAGTTTAAACTTAATAAACATTTATGCACAGATGAACAGAACGATTGTAAAAGTGCTGTGGAACTGAAGGAAAAAATGAGAAAGAGTGGGATAACACCTGGCCAAGATTTTCAAATGGTTTTCACTACGTTACTGAGAAGTCATAAATTCCCGGAATCGAATTTAAATACTGCATCCGATGAAACGATGCTAAATAAGTACGAAAGAGAAGAGAAACATAATATTATTCAATAAATAATCTTTAAATTGTCTTTTAAGATAGTATTATAAATAGTCATTGAAGCAAAGGCGTCTTCTTTCACTAATCCATAATTACCACGTTCCCTTTGCTCAGCAATAAAATCTCTAATATTTTCGTGTTCTTCCATCAATTTTTCTACTGTATTCTCCAATACATTAATCTGACTGTATATTTCATTATTTTCTAACTGTTGCTTTATTTCATTGTATTCAAGTTGAACTGCTTTGAGTTCTGGTTCAGACTTTGAGCGCTGCTTTTTCAACTGTTCGCAGTCCGCTGTCAATTGTCCTTGTTTCAGTGTTAATTTAGCTTTTAGACTATCTAGGTCCTCTAAACCCATTACTTTACTCTCTTTCTTATTCATTCGTTCATTCAAATCGGTAAATTCTGCTCTAAGTTTTCGTTCCAGTATCTCCATTTTACTTAATACTTGCTGCATCTTTAAGTTTTCTTTTGTGAGACTTTCAAAACTTTGATCATTGTTAATATTAGCGTAGTCGTCGTAAGAAGGGACACTGTTCAAAATAGCCATTTCATCGCCGCCAGTGAAATCTATATCAATATCTACCATATTCGAAATATTTCTCAAGTATTCAATTATCGTTTTCTCTAATTTGTGTAATTTGTTTGTCTCGTCATGCTTATTTTGTTCAAACGAAGACATGAATTGTTCCATGATCTCTTCTCGTTTACGAAGTTCTTTGTATTTAATTTGTTTTTCAGATTGTGTGTCCTCCATGTCAGTTTCCAATTGTTCGAGTTCTTGTTCCATTTCTTGCATTCGCTTTTTCTTCTCGGACAGTTGCGCTTCTGCAGCTGCGATGTCCATGTTATCTTGTTTAATTTTCTGTAACAACCTTTCCTTTTCTTCCTCTGGCGAAATTCTGCATCTCTCTTCTTCTCGTAACTTAGCTCTCTTCTCTTCTGCTTCTATAATTTTCAGATGTAATTTAAACGCTTCTTGTTTTAGAGGCGACAATGCTACTTCTTCCTCCAGATATGCTTGTTCTTTGGATAAGTCGTCTAATTCTTGCTGCATTACATTTGTCTTGTCTTGCAAGCTTGTTTTCTCTTTCAATAATTCATCATACTTTTCTTTTGTACTCGAGTCCATACTCTCTATAAGTCTCTCTGTCCTCTTCTTCTCATTTTCCAACTGTTTTTCTGTCTTATGTAATTGTTGCTCCAAGTGCTTCCTTTCTTCAAACATGTTTTCAATTTTCACTAAACATTGCTCATTCTTCGTGGCAAGTTCTTCCGTTTCTTCTTCAAGAATTTCCTTTCCAACATCAGACGTCATCTTGTCCACGACAATGTTATAGTCAGCTAACTGTCCTTGCAAGGCTGTTAATTCAGCAGCCAAGTCTTTGGCCCTCTTATCGTAATGCAGATAGGTGGCTCTTTCTTTACTCTGGTCTTCTATGTCTTTCACAATAGTGGCAATTTCTTGATTCAGCTCTCTTGCCTTCAATTGCATTAGTCCGATATAATATCTCTTGTCTTGAATTTGTCTGAAAATAGAAGTTTTAAGGTAGAAAGTAAAAGAGTCTGTTGATTACTGATAACTGGGGGACCACAATTTTCAAGCTTGTGACAAATTTACCTTGCCATTGACAATCCTCTGCCTGTTCCAGGTCTAACACCAGCCACTCCATACTGAGTGATTGGTCTTTCCATCATGCTCATATTCATCTGACCAGGAATCGAAAGTCCTACATTCATAGACCCAGAACTAATTGAACTCATCGTAGCCAATCTCGAACCCCCTGCTTGACTGAATGTGGCTGGGGTCGACGGTGGTCTAGCCAGGACATTTTGTCCAGGCGTTGCTGGACGAGTAGTTCCAGAAGTAATACGAGACTCTCCGAAATCATTTCTCAATGCCTTGCGAGGCCTTTCGAGCCTACTTTGTGGTAGACTTATACCTGTCGATGGCCTCTGCATTGCGCTCAGTTTACTTGATGTATTTTCATAATCTCAATATCACTCAAGACTGGTATTTACTGTAGCTTCTTATCAAGCTAAACTAATTCGCGTACCATATAAAAACTGAGTAATGAAGGTTTACAATTAGCTCCACTGAAATATCTTTCAACAACTGAAAATGCGTTCCCCTTGTTTCATTTCTTGTTGCCATAGAAACTAGTCATGTAACATATATGTATGTATAACTTGAGACAACCAGCTTGCAAAGCTTAAGAACACAATTTTTAATTAAATTTCAGAAATGGATTTATAAATAACTGTTAAGGGAGGAAAGTTATATGGCTGGAACTTATTTTTGACAATATTTTACTACAACTTATTTGGATAGAAATAGTGTAGGGAATCAAGTTTTAAGGACAAGGAAACAATACTAGGGTAGATATTCCAATTACCGTACTTTGACGCCGACTTGCTCACGAAGGAATTAATTACTGATTTCTATTACTTTAATTTTGCTTGGTAAAAATTTATACTGGTGTTTTGAACTTTTCTCTTTATTAAGGCACTTTTTCGGGTTGAAAATGTTACTTTTTCATATTTTTTTTAATTGAAATAAAAATACATGTTTTTGTGCCAATTACCGTGCCCTGAAAAATGCGTTGTTCCTATTCCCGTGCCCCCATTTAAAGTGCCCTTTTTGAATATCGTTCCCGCGGTTAGGTTACGTCTTTCAACTTTGAACTGTTCAAAACATTTTTTTTTGCTCTACGAGAGGTGTTTTTATGTAATTTTAATATGATCTTTTCATTGCAAAAGCAAAATATGCAAAATATTTCATTTCTGTTTACCCGTTCTGAGAAACGAACGTAAGGTTAGGTTTAGCAGTTACAGAGGGAGCCAGTGGTCACCGAGGGGTACGGTAATAGGGACAAGCGTTAAATTCCTGTCCCAATTACCGTGTTACGCTATCGCTTGAACGTAGCTGGGGAAATGTATATAATCGATAGGTAAATCAGGAGCGAAGTTTGAAAGTAGATGTTTGCGTATGATTAAGAAGTATTATAAAGGATGAGCAATGCGGGTGGCATTCGTGGGAAGGATCTTGAGGAGAGCTCGAAAGCAGGAAGAGGATACCTATTAACGGACCCCGAAACGAATCGCGAGTTTCTTCTAAGTCACGTAATCTCTTGAGAAGGTCTTGTCCTTTGTTAGTCTTTAGGAGTGTTGATTGAGTCCAGAAGTGTTGGCGACGCTAAGGCAGTCATAGATTTCCTTCAAGGGTTGTTTACTCGATCCTCGTAGCCGAGCCAACTTACTCTTCCCACGTGTGCACCCCGCTGTGTAACGGAAAAGCGCGCTTCCACCGAGTTTCCACCACCACCCGAAGACGGAGGGAAAGATGGACGTCGATTCGCGGGGCGGACGGACATCCGCGGGACAGCCTACCCTTTGAATCCGGCTCATCCCTCATCCTGATTGGCTAAAGGACTGGGAGGACGCGCAGAGATGGAAGGGGCACCACGTTCGAGGAGGGAAGGAGCAACGACGGAGGACACCGAGAAGTCAGAACAATTTTGACGCTTGAATGTACAAGTCTTGTTCTCACATAAAAAAAATATTGTTTTTTATTATTAAGAATATACATACAAGTTTTACCAGAACAAATAGCTTCACTTTATTCATAACACCCGCGCACTCTGACGAGCAGAGCGGTCAGCGCTCCACGGGCACCAACCCGCGTTCGTAACGGAATCTCCTCGCGGAAATACGTAACAACCGTATTCACTTTAAAAATACGAATACGTTTAAAAAGTGCTTATTTTGCTATTTTTTCATAAAATTTGAACCTTTTATAATATAATAAACACTTTATATAAGTGCGAATCATGATAATAATCAATTTATTCGCTTCTGTAAAGTACGTGTTCCTTACCGAAAACGGCAAGGATTTAGGTAAATCTATCGAAATCTTCATATGCATTTTTGAATTTTTTTTACTATGCTTTAATTGTTTAAAAATGCAACCTTCTTATTTGTAACATATACATTAATAGCTTAACTTAATTAACAAAATTTATTTCCTTATTTATTTATGCGAATTTTATTGTACGGCTTCTTTAAGTATAAAGGCACGGTAATAGGGACATCTACCCTATACTCGTTCCTTTACGTAAGTTTATTTTCAAATTTTAATATTAAAATGGACGCACAGTGAGTACTTACATGCACTACTAAACAAAGTACTTAACCACCCCACTCTTGACCCCCGAGATACGCTGCGAAAAACGGCATTCCTATCTATTATACAAGATTTTGTTACGCAGGCCACAGCGCCACGTTCATGTTCGTTTCACATTCGTTTGAATTTGTAACTGTTGATCTAAAAAAACTTCTTCTACGATTATAATATTATGAACAATATTCAGTGCAAATAAATAGCGATACAGCGTTTTTCAGGACTACGCGTTACATATGCATATTCATATGTAATAAAATAATATCGTACGACTATATTTTGAATAAAATATACGGTTTTGAAGAATCTGTGCCATATCGCTAACAAGCTACTTATCTTACTTATGTCTATAAGTACTTATCCAGAATCTACAGTTTCACAATTCGTATCTACTGCTCATGTAACCTGCACGAAGGATAATCAAAAGTCAAAGTAATAAGCTTCGTGGCAGTAGTATTATCATCGTCGTAGTTATTGCAGTGTGTAAATTAGCAGAAGAAATATATGAAATCATTTTTACGCTTCGTTGTACCTTCGTAAAAACTGTAAGTTGGTTCACCATATTATAGGCTAAAGAAAGTACCTACTGTATCCATATTTAATAATAAAACATTAACTATATGTGTATGTAAGTAGTGATTTATGCAGCAGTTTTAGATCACCCATGAATATTGCGTTCCATGAACAAGGGGTTAAAACTGAAATTGTATAGTGTTAGACAAGATTTAATACAACTACGTAGGAATTAAAGTTTGTTTATATGTATATTCTAAATGATTTGATGATACGTATTGGATCAAACTACTAAAGATAGAAAGTACATAGCGTAACGATTATTGGACTACTTTTTATAATAAAGCGTATTATGTAATATGTAAAAATTCATTTAATCAGGCCCAAGGATATCCGTAACTTTGGGGTGACGGTGATGAAAAATGTAGTAATGAAAAAACGAATAGCCCGCTTGCTTTTTTCAACTCATTTGGTAGTACCAGTTTAATAAAAATTTAAATTCGAAATTTAGAATTATTCACTTTTATAATATAAACTTAATAAAGACCAGTTTTTAAAAATAAGCGATTTTTTCTCAATAGCATGGGGGAGCAACTGCCCCTTTTGCACCCCCTTCCAGATGCCCATGATCGGGCCCAATATTCTATAACATTTTGTCACTTGATATTTAATACTTTGAATGCTTGAAGAAAATATTAGATTTCCTGTTTAAAAGAAGGTAGTATTTCTTCCTTTGATACAATCCAATTGTTCAAACAATTTTTCCATATGATACATTGTTAATTGAAAGTATTGAGATGAATAAAATAAATGGTTCTCTATGCAGTTTATTGAATTATATGTTTTATTATTATTAATGTTTAGTAATGTTTAGTAACAATTCTAACAATTAGGAATATATTTCCTTCTTCCATGTATTTATCAATAAATAAATTTATCACATTATGTGAGGGATCCGAGTTGAACGGATAAAAATATTTTTAATACAAATTCCATAAAATTCATTACATGATTATAAAAATTTATTTAAAGAATAAAATTCAATTTTCTTTTTTACTTACTACGGCACTTATTTGGCGGGTGCCAAGGCCCCCCCCCCCCTCCTCTAGGTGCACCAGTGTACCCACTCTACATGATTACTCAATATTCCTATAATAAAGAGACTGAAACATTAATCGCGAATTTCTTTAATCAAAATTTCTTATGTGTCGTTTAATTAAATTTTTAACACATTGTTTCATTACAGATGGCTCTTCGTTGGGGTATAGCAGGCGCTGGATTCATATCTCAGGACTTTGTATCGGCCATACAAGCAGTCCCAGAATCCAAACATGAAGTTGTTGCAGTAGCGGCACGCGACTTATCTCGCGCACAGACGTTTGCTAATACTTACAAGATTAAATCAGCTTACGACAGTTATGCAAAATTGGCAGAGAACAAAGATATTGGTATGCTTTTACAGTTAAATATATGTATCAAAGTAAATGTGTCTTTATTATAGGTGTCACTGCTTAAAAAATTATCGTACACTAAGTACATCCCAATCATTCGTTCCAGCCGACCAAATATGCACGTTGAAGAAACTATCCCTTCCTATTTAAGTGTCTTTGCATAAATCTCTCTCTCTCTCTCTCTCTCTCTCTCTCTCTCTCTCTCTCTCTCTCTCTCTCTCTCTCTCACTCTCTCTGATTAGGAGACGCGTAGGAATGGGTGCATTCTCTACCATGCATGTGGTCGGCTAGAACGATTCATCAAGACGCAATGTACATCCGAGTAATTTGAACCTTTCACACCAACTATAGGTAGCCCTGAGTAGCCCCAGAGTGTATGAATCGGCTCTTCCTAAGCGCAATACGCAAACGAAAGGAGTGTGAAATTATACTGCTCTCGGTTCTGGGAGGCGGGCCTCAGCTTACGAAGTACTATATTTCAGTGCCATATAGTTTCCTGACCCCCGGAATAGATTTCCGGAGAGACATCCGCGTTAGTCGCTGAGAAATCGAGTCAAAGGGCAGCGTAGCGAGGGCCTGCCGTGTGTGTATGGTAAACTCTTCCTCTAAAGGAGTCACGCAAGCAACACATCTTTCGGAATTTCAACACAATTGCACATCTTTCGGAATTTTAGAGTAGTTCTTGAGTTGCATGCTGTTGATCAGCAGAGGACACTAAATTCAGTTCTCATATTATGAATCGGTGACACAGTTTTTCTGAGGCCACAAAACCCCATAAGATGTTCAATGTATTTCTTCATCTGTGCTATGACCTACGGTACCATCAGGACCCAATAGCTTTTCTGCCGCCACTCAGGGCAAAAAGAATTTTTGCCGCCCTTTAGATTTAATTATAAATAATTATTTTAAAATATCATTTTTGACAGTGAGTGAAATTTTTGTAGGTATTTGTTGAATAACAAAAGCCTTTTATAAAGGTCTTTAACATAGGCATGCACCTTTCAAACAATTCATAAGTTTGATACAAAATTCAAACAAGTATTACCTACTTTTTTACCACTTTCTCAAAAAGTTCTAGGTTTCTATTGATTTTAATTTTCCCTTTCAGAGGCGTATCGAGGGTGGGGCAAGTAGGGCTCGTACCCTCGGCGCCAATGCCGGGGGCGCAAAAAAGCCGAAAGAAATAGTATTTCTTGAATAAATTTATTTGGATGGTTAATGTTAGTAGTTTACGCTCGTTATTCGTGTGCTTCGCATGCCTCTTTACAGAAGCATCGAAAAAACTTGCTGCACTTTTCGGCTTCATTTGCATCCAACTTCCGTCTCTTCCGCCCTTCAGCTCCACTCGCTTTAAAAGGATTTTAAGAAAGGCAATTTTTACACTAAATATGCCACTGTTCCCTTTCTACCAATTTTACCGCCCCCAAATCTGCCGCTGTGAGGCGCTACTGGAAGCATAATTAATTTATTAATTACATTGTTTATTGTATGAAAATATAGGCAAATGTTAGGACGAGATAATTCTGTTATTTTAGTATTATAGTTTTACATCGCTACCGGACTTACAATTTTGTTATATTATTTTATACTTATTCTGTTTTTACAGATGTTGTATATATCGGAACTTTAAATCCACAACACTTTGAATTAACGAAATTAATGTTGGAACATGGAAAACATGTTTTATGCGAAAAACCTTTAGCTATGAATTTAAAACAAGCAACCGAGTTAATTAATTTGGCGAAGAGCAAAAAATTGTTTTTAATGGAAGGTATATGGAGTCGATGTTTTCCCATAATGGAAATCGTTAAAAAGGCGGTTGACGCTGGAACTATTGGGGAAATTCGCCAAGTCATTTTATCCTTTGGATTTAACTTGACAGAGGTTGAAAGACTTAAGTATGTAAATAATATTTCCCTTATGTTTATTCCGTTATTTTTTCGACTTATTCATGTACTAGCTTTACTACTCGGCTTCGCCCGAAATTTAGATTCCGATTTCATAAAAAAAATTGTATTCTTTTTTGTTGAAATGGTTACATTCATTTGGCTTAGTCAAGTATAAGTGAGCTGAGGCACATTTCGTGATCCCAGAGTTTATAGTTCAAAAGTTGAATGCGATGCATGAAAACCATTTATTTAATGTAATTTCTCCGGGTCTTCAAGAGTGTGCACGTTTTTTTTTAATGAAATACAAAATAAGAATTTTTAATGTTACAAAAATGATTTTGCAATACGAAAAAATATTCAGATGAGCCAAACCTTCTAGATTAAAATAAAAAAAAGATCGAACTTAATACAATAAATTATTTCCGACATATCAAATTATAAGTACAGCCTGGATACACGAAAGAAGGCAAAAATTACAAGATTCAAAACTCTGTATTTTTTAAACAAATTCGAAACCATCAAAATGATGACTTAAAACTTAAACTGTCCCTAATTTCATACGATTTACGTCATATTTTATTTTAAACAAAATCCTTGACATCGACGTCAAAAAGTGATCCATATATCGACTTGCGTACTAACGCCTGTGTTTCTTTTGTATGTGCTGATAACGTAGCTTTAAATTAGAGAAGAATATTTTTTGCATTTCTTTTGTTTCAACTTGTCTCATTATTTTGGAACTCTTGTGTATAAGAGAATGTGTGGTAATGCCAATCGGCTCTTTTACATATTTTTCATACAGAATAATCAAAACTAGTACATAGAAAATACTTTTTTTCTTTAGCTCAAAAAGTTTAGGAGGTGGCACCGTATTAGACTTGGGTGTGTATGTAATACAATTCGCTTGTTTGATATTTAACAATGAAGTACCTCACACTGTGCAAGCTTCTGGTTGTTTAAATGAGGACGGTGTCGACGAATCTGTGTCTGCAAGCTTTACTTACAAAGGAAATCGGGTTGCCACCATCATCACTCAAGCTTCAGTTCAGTTACCCAATATCGCTTATGTTATTGGAACGAAAGGAATGATAAAAGTACCGAACTTTTGGTGCCCAACGACTGTAGAACTACCAGGTGATACAATAAATGTGCCACTTCCAGAAGGGGATCACAAATACAATTACACTAACAGCGCTGGATTATTATACGAAGCCGATGAAGTTCGCAACTGCATTTTGAAAGGTATTGCGTATATATTAATCTATTTAAAATTTAAAATTACTATGTGAACTTAGCGCGAACTTACCGTCCGGATTATTTGTAATTTTATAAAATTCGGATCACCTTTTAACTCAATAGATTAATCATACATTTTGTGTAATTACGAATGGCCCGAAAAACATTATTTCATTATTTTCTTTTGCTATTATATGTTTTAGGTGCACTTGAAAGCCCCAAGGTGACGCATGAAACATCTTTATTGGTGGCGCAATTAGAAGACGAAATTCGAAAACAAATCGGCGTTGTGTATCCTGAAGATTAAAATGTGATATATAAATTAGAGCATATTGCAAAAAATAATTTACACATGTGAGTGATCAATATAGTTCGTAACTTGTTACATTAAAATTAAATACTTTATTGACCACGAAGGAACAGTCTACATTGACCTACTATACTTTAACTCTCTTCCGACTAACTACAACAACCACCCATCGCCGAGCGCCCTCTGCATACTAAGGCCCAGTCCAGTCACCCGCCGCTATGCTATTACAACAGCTAATAAAATTAAAAAAATAATGCTAATGATGTTTTTTAAACATTACATTTGTTAAAATGTTAATTCGTCCATGGAAAGCTGAAAAATGTTTCGTAATTCTGAAAAATATATTGAGTCGATTTTCCAGGGCGATAAACAATGCAGAAAATTCGCATTACTTATGGGATGAACTATTACATACACACGTCTCCGTATTAATACAATTATCACAATGTCTATTACTTACAATTCATTTGAGTTTTCTTTAAATTCCAATTTCTGAATTATGAATGTAAACTAAATTATGCATTGCATGGGAAATCCGATATATTTGTGTTCTTGACAAAATTTTTTGGGAAAGATATTTTTTATGTAGATAGAGGACCACTTCAGAGATTGTCTGGCCAGTCCGTTTACTTCTGATAAAGCGTTAACGACTGTTACGATTACCAACACTTCTTTAGTCAATAATTCATCATGTGGCTGTCATTCGTGAGCAAAGGACACTAATGTCCTGGCCCAAGATTTCATATACCCAAACCGCGAGCCCGACCAATTCTCCGAGTTTAATGCGCAATTCGGAGAAGTTCTAAAGCTTTGTGGGCACTAGCAACAAATTGCCACATTTATTGCGAAAGTTTATGCCAGCGAGTAACGTCAGCAAGCTCAGTTTGTTTACGACAGTTGGTTTCAGGGAGAAACGTTTTATTTCGGTTGCGAATTAGGGCTGGGACTATTTGTCGAATTTTTCGGTATTCGAATATTCGAATATTTTGGTTGCTCAGTTATTTGGCGAATATAACTCGAATATCCAAGTATCCAAATACTATTCATATATTTAAAATCGAATAATTAAATATTCGAATAGAATTCGAATACTTAAATATTCGAATAATAACATTCGAATACTCAAATATTCGAATAATAACATTCGAATAATAACATTCGAATACTCAAATATTCGAATAATAACATTCGAATACTCAAATATTCGAACAATAACATTCGAATACTCAAATATTCGAACAATAACATTCGAATACTCAAATATTCGAATAATAACATTCGAATACTCAAATATTCGAAGTTTATTCGTAGTATTCGAATACTCAAATATTCGAAGTTTATTCGTAGTATTCGAATACTCAAATATTCGAATATTAAATATTAAATTATTCGAATAGTCCCAGCCCTATTCCGAATCCTCATTTTTAGAAAATCTTGACAGTTTTTAAGGAAGCAAGTAGCAGGAATAAACTCATAAAGCTAACAGATATAACATCCGTCAATGTCTTTCAAATCCACGCCAGCACTTTTTACAACAGAAAACTTTCACCTCCTAATTCGTAGGTACTCTGTCAGCATTTTTTCCAGATCTACCAGTATTATGACTCCATGCAGTTTTTATCTGTCAGATGCTCGAAGGCACCGACAAAAGTGGTTGCAATTTTCTAAACTGCTGACTCATTGCCAGATATACCAATCCACGAAATTGATCTCACAATGAAAGTAGCGTAGACATAATACGAAAAATATTGTACATTATTACACACAATCTTCGACGTCTACTATAAACGAGAACTCTGAATTCGATACGCGTATGGAAAAGTTTCCTGCGCCCGAGTATCATTTCTTGGATTAGATGCGCTCGTCTCAAGCTCGTTAAAAAAGCTTCGCTATCTTAAAACTCCATTAACCATCTCAGCGTTAATGCAACAGTCGGCGGACTTCCACAGACAACGCGAGGTCGTCGATGATCGTGACCGTTTCCTGAAACAAGAGTTTTATAAGGCGTTTCTCCTATATAGCAGAGTTGAATACACGACGACCTTGTTATCAGTAACAGCCTCCTTTCGAACGATACACTTCGACTCGCCGCACACTGATTACTTTACGATTCGTCATTTCGTATTTCTCCTCTGACTACGATACGTCGACTCTGCCGGACAATCGTGCGATCACCCTGCCGATTTCTAAATTCGTGAGTGCCTCGATTAACAGTTGCTAGATTGTTTTATCTTACAAATCCTCGTCATCATATTCTGCTATAAAATGTTGTAACGAAATCACCACGTTGATATCGCTGCACGCGTTTGATAAGCGGCGCAACATACTCGCGTAATAGCGAGGAAAGTGTATTATAAGAGAAAAAGAAAGAGACGTTCGCGCGGTACGACTTTCGATCGCAGCACCTTTCTCAATTGTAACGTGGCTGATTCGAAAGAGATCGTACTACTCAGGCTTCTCATTATTTCGTCTGATTTTCGACGGCGATAAGCGGCACGTGTACGATAGTGAATTAGTTTTTCCAAACTATCTGTAAGTAGCTTGCGTCCAGACGGAAAAACTTCCTCGAGAGCATCAGCGAACATGAAGATCGCCGTGATCGGTGCTGGGTCCGCTGGACTCGCGGCCCTAAGGCACTGCACTTCCGGTGCACACGACTGCGAAGTAGTTTGCTACGAGAAAACAGACCAGGTTGGAGGCACGTGGGTCTACCGGGAGGAAACTGGAGTGGATCAGTATGGTTTACAGATACACACGAGCATGTACAAAAATTTAAGGTAAAGTCTACCGTAGAGAAGCGCGGAATATACGTTACCTTGAGTGGTGTTACTGTAACTAATTCGTACCGTGCAGGACAAATCTTCCAAAGGAGGTAATGGGATATCCTGACTACCCTGTGCCGGACGCGCCCGAAAGTTACTTGACCCGCAAGCAAATACTAGACTTCCTCAACTCGTATTGCGACCATTTCAACCTCCGCCAGTATATTCGGGTACAGATCTCGCGATGTCTACGAACAAATTACGGCCATTGGTCGCGGAGGGTAGAAGTGCTTGAGTGCGTACGTATTTTGCAGCTCCAACACAACGTCGAGTTAGTGGAGCCGACGAATGGGGAGCGGAAGTGGTCGGTGAAGGTGAAGGATCTGCCGAAGAATACCGTCGTAAATGAATCGTTCGACGCCGTTATGGTATGTAACGGGCATTACTTCCAACCTAGTATGCCGACATTGAAAGGGCAGAATATTTTCCAAGGCCAACAATTGCACAGCCACGATTACAGGGTGCCCGAATTATTCGCTGATAAGACGGTGGTGGTTCTGGGGGCTGGTCCTTCCGGTACGTTATTATGTCACGTTACCAGTGCTGGATTAACTAGTAAAGAAAATAGGCACGTTCTTAGGGCATCAGGAGAATGGAAAGCGTTATGGCGATTTTTTGAATTTTAAAATCTAACTTTTGTTAAAAACACTTTTTAGTCAAGTTATCGGAAATGGCTAAGAAAACATAGATTGCGTTGAAGTGCTCACCTTGTATATGGGGACCTCAACATCTTTTAAGTGCTTAAAGCCTTTAAAGGTCTTAATTCGGCCCTGCGCGTTACCCTCGCCTTTTTTATAGATGCGTGTTAAAATCATTATAGGCCCCTGGGCAAAGTAATCCACTGGAGCCCCTTAATACGGGTTAAAATCAGACTTTTTTTTATTTCAAGGCCCCTACTATCATGGGGCCCCTGGCGACTGCCCAGAGTGCCCATGACAAAAACGCCACTGCATTTTTGCACCATTTGTCTGCTATAAAGGTTAATATCTAGCGGTAAACCCGACAGGAATGGATCTGGCATTGGATATATCCAAGAAGGCGAAGCGAGTGATTCTGAGCCACCACCTGAAGGATCCTATTGGCACTGTGTTTCCTGGCAATGTCGTTCAGGTAATTGATGAACGATGGAGGAGGATGGATTAAAGGATCGTATGAAAGTGTATCGAATTTCCAGAAACCTGATATAGAAGAGTTGACTGAACACGGAGTCCTCTTTAAGGATGGTGCCAACGAAACTGCAGATATTATTTTCTACTGTACAGGTACGTATTTCGTTAAGTCTTGTGTATAAAAGTGGGTTAACGGTTTTTCAATCGTAGGATACAAGTACAGCTTTCCCTTTTTGAGCGAGAAATGTGGGGTGCGAGTGGACTCCAACATGGTGACACCGTTGTGGAAGCATCTTGTATCGATCGAGAATCCAACCCTCGCTTTGATCGGTCTTCCGTTTTACGTGTGCGCCTTCGACATGTTCGATCTGCAGGTGCGACCCGAAGGAAAATCAATGTTCCGATGAAACTTTTATGAGAACCACTTAGTTGCGCCCTCTCGATTGCAGGTCCGGTTCGTCCTCAAGTTTTGGTACGGTAAGAAGGATCTCCCTTCCAAGGCGAACATGCTGCGAGAGGAGAAAGAGGAGCTGGTGAAACGGGAGCAGGAGGGCCTGCAGAAAAAGCACTTCCATATGATGGGACCCAAACAGGGCGATTACTACGACGATCTCGCGGACACGGCGGGAATAACACCGCTGCCCCCTGTTTTCACGAAGCTGCACAACGAGAGCAGCGAGGGATTCCTGAGCGACTTGGTGCATTACAGAGAGAAAAGATACAGAATCATTGACGACTACAATTACATTGAACTTTGAATCCTAAAGTCGCACATTTCCGTTCGTTTATCTCCTAATATGAAACGAACATAGACAATCCTCGCGCGAGGTATTCAGAAACTCGTGAAATCGCCACAAACTCAATACCCCTTGTGTAAACTGTATAAAGGCAGTTTGTACTACGAGCTGACAAATAAAATCATATACGGGGGCATCGAGAAAACTTGATCCCTTTTGAGTGCAATGCACGGTCAAATGTCGCGCCACGTTGCCTTGATGTACCGTAAAGGTGAAGTTTCGCGGCGCATGGCTCGGCGAGAGACTCACCGAGTCCCGCTGATGGCTCACCGACTCGCGCTCGCCCAAACCAACTCGCCGAGTTCCGGGGCGTGGGATTGCTCAGGGCTCACCAAGCCAACTCGAAAAGTCCCGCGCCGTGGGATTGCTCATGGCGAGCTGAACCTGCGGCGAACCGGGCCTCCTCACCGCGCCTGACCGAGTCAAGCCGCGCGCCGTGGAACTTCACCTTAAGGCCAAGACGCGCGGCAGGAGAAAGGAGGCGTTGCCTTCGAAAATCGGCCGCTGCGTTCACTTAATTCCCATGCCTGCCTTAAGGTGATGCACCAGCCGCAGCGCTCGGTTAAATGCCTCGCCGTTGCCTGCGAGGTGCCTGTGTCCTGTCATGTGTGACGTATAGTGCCTATACGAGCTATAGTGACTTAGGTGTGAGGTCACTTAGCGGGGTCTTATCCGATACCCTGCTGGGTACGGGCGGCTAAACATGCCCCCTACTACCTCTTGCAGGACTGTATTTAGAGAATAGGGCCCTAAGGCCCTAGTCTTAGGCCTGGTGTTTCGCCTGATTAAAACCATACCCACCCCAGAGATGGGCAAAGAATTATTTGAAATAAAAATTTGTGTATGAAATTTTTATTTCAAATAATTTTCTGCCCATCTCTGACCCACCCTTATTAATTTGTCTTTTTCTCCTTCCATTTCTATGAAGGAAGGGTGCGCAAAGTTTAAGAAACTTTGTTCCACCCACGAATCATATTTTTTTTAACAGAAGTAACATTGTATATGCAGCAACAAATCAAGATTTCTCTCGCAAACTACTTGCAGGCAGTGATATGCGGGAACAAATTGTCGTAGTGTAAACACACATGCAAGCTTATTGTGCAATAAATGTCGCTAATTGCTTGCTGGTCCACAAGACTTAAGGATTGGTGGGGATAGAAACACGCACTGTGGGAAGCGCGAGAGCCGCACACTGTGGAAGCCACTAATTTATACATTATGCATGAGAGAGACAGAGACAATTCGCATTCTAAACTGATTCTCTTGACTTTCACTTTTACTAGTAGGATCATCGAATGAAAGTCTTCACGAGTGTAAAGGTGTACTCGCGATCTTGTAACTGTGGCAAGGAAATAAATTTGCATTTCTGTTTCTTTCGTCATTATCATGGGATATTCAAATTTCATTTCGCACATCACTGTCTGGCATGCGTTTTTTACCATATGCATCCAATCTGAAATCTCTGTAAGTAATTAAAAATATTCGGCCATGTAATCAGTTTTCTTATACTCTCCAGCAATGTAACATGGCATTACTTTCTGTTTACAATTCTTTTCAGTTTTTTCTTTACATTATGTAACTTGCACCTCACCTTTGTAGAGTTTTGTTCTTCTAGGTGAAAATTTTAAATACAAAAATAATATATTTTAATTTCTTTCACATCGCTCTGTTAAAAACAAAATTGTGAAACTCAAAATCAATAAAAATCTGGGACATAAGTTTCAATAAATACGATTGCTGTATATAATTTCGATTATTCAATATGCAGTAGATTTTTTTATGTCTAGCTTTAATTGACGATTTAGTAGTAAATAACACTTTTCAATGTTTATCTTAATATATAAAGTAGAAAGTGTTTCTCTGCCGCCTAAAAACTTTCGAACATTAAACTCTGGGGTCACGAAATGTGTCCCAGTTCATTATGCCTAGCTAATGCAGATGAATGTGACTATTTTTCCAAAAAATAAATAAATAAAAAAATATAAAATCAGAATCTAAATTTCGGGCAAAGCCGAATAGTAAATCTACTCACCTATAAGTTAGTGATTAAGAGATCATACCAAAAATATGTTTTTCAAACCACAATATAACATGAAGACTTGCACATTGTTCATAATACATTTTTTACTTTTATAATTTTCGAAAAAGATATTTTCATTATTATCTTCAATTTATATAGGATCGAAAATAAATCAGTAAGGTATTAGTACTGTTTGTAATATTAGAATCTCTACATTATACATAGCAGATTTTCAATATAAATATTTTTTATAAGTGGATATAATAAAACAGATTGCTGTACATTACGTAGAAAAAATGACTTTACTATTTAGGAAAATTAACGAATTCAACATTATGCAGACTATATTTGTGTAAGATACTAAGAAAACCTTGAAAACCTAAATTATTTTTTAATTAAAATGCTTTTTTTAATTAATGGTTATTATTAAACCTTTCAAATCTTTTAAATTAATATTAAAGTAACATGGAAATAAAATTGAAGAATGTAACGTTGGTTTATTGCGCAATGTTTTTAATTGAAGATCTAATTATAGGAGTAACAATTACTTACAGTAACACCGTATTAAACTGTATTATAATTCTTTATAAAACTGTATAAGAATTATTATTTTAATTTTCACAGCATTGATACTAAATGTTATAATATTTAAATACACTTTGCAGAATACTGCAATTCCTGTAAAGACCAATTTTTCGTGCTTGGATAAGACTGCTGGTTTTTATGCAGATATTAATGCCAATTGTAAGATATATCATACCTGTGATGAATATGGAAATATATTCACTTATCGCTGCCCCGAGGAAACTGCGTTTCGACAGGATGCATTAATATGTGATCATGCGCATCTCGTCAATTGCCAAGGATCAATACTTTCCAACACGGAAGGCATGAAGGAAAGATATAACAATTATTCTTGTGAGAAAAAGTCGGGAGACAATGTTGGAAGTCAATTCCTTCCTCAACCTTTACAAGTGACACAATCGATAAAACCAAATAATAAAATACAACATCGATTTACATTTAGCTCAAGACAGTTTCTGAAGAATAATAACGAGACAGAAACCACTAAAAACAGAGGAGCGAGATTGTTTCATCCATCGTTATGTGAATTCAATTCCACGACAGACGTTCCTATTAATCAATTTACAAATACTAGAGCACAGTCTACCGCTTCTGTAAATCAAATTCAGCAAAGTGGTTTAAGAAAAGAGGGGAACTTATTCGATCAAAGTCAACGTTCCGCGGATAAGGATAAATTCATTGAAGAAGGCATTAATGAAAAAGATTATCCGAATCCAAGAACAAATGATGCCGCGCGTACTTTTTGGAAGTCTACGTCGAACACATTTCTGGGAAGCCGGAATCAGCAAGACGATACGAATAGAAATCAAACTGTAAAAAATTCTCAAGATGGTTTGAAACTATCCTCTACGAATTACAGAAATTATCCCTATATAGAAACCCTACAATCTATACAAAAAAGCACAAAAATACCTTCAACTAGAGATAGTATTGCAATAGCAGATACTTTCCCAACGACTACAGAAATATCTGTGTATGCTCTGACACTGTCTTTAAAACCTTTATTGCCGAATGAAGCGGAAGACGACCCATACTATCCAAAACTTTCAACATCAACAGAATCGTACTATACTCCTACCCATCATAATAAGGAACGACTACATGTCGGAGCTGGTACTCAGGCATTGTGGTCTAATACTCATTTGAAACTTCCATCTATTTTGCCAGATTTGAGTTCCTTGGAAGACATCGTGGACCGTAGAAAGCTATTTTACATTCCTCGTATTAAATTTGATTAATCTGAATGTTCTTTTTATATAGATAAAATAAAACATGCAATATTCGTCACCTGTGTATTTGTCTATAACCAATTCTTTAGTTAGGTCGCACGTGTCTTTTTGCACGTTGGTCACGTGGCAAACTGAGATGAAAAGATAGAATTTTTTATGAAACACGACTGACTGAAAATAACAACGTAAACAATATTCATTGCTATTTATTTCACTACAGATTAGAGAAAATTAACTCGACGTTTCGATTTCTACTTTCGCCTAAATCGCCCGCACCCGCAATCGTAGGAATTTTCCCCTTTTTGTAGTAACATTAATATCATAAATTATATGTTCCTGTTTTCGAGTCGTAATTTATATTTAAAAGACTGTATTTTCCGATAATGGCCCTTTCACAGAATTTTCTTTCATATTTCAGATTTTCATAAATTTTCAAACGAAAATCACGGGCATTGCGGCGGTTTGGAAGTTAGTGGAACTCGCCCAGTACATATATAAACATTTAGTAGTAAACTTCGCATATTTTACTTTGCTACAAAATGGGCGAATTCCACGCACGCCCAAATCGCCCGTGATTTTCAGCTAGGTTTTCCTGTATGCGACTAAACGAAACGTCAAGAATTTCAAAGTCGATTTTCTCGAAAATGAAGCGCGATATGAAAAAAAAGTTATTCTTTCTATTCGATTTATAACAAGTAAATAAGTCGAGAAAAAGGAATAAAATTTTTGTTGTTGCACTTCATTTTCGAGAAAAACCTAGCTTAATGAAAATCACGGGTGATTTGGGCGTAAGTGGAATTCGCCCAGTACCATCATCACTTGCACCATCTGGTAAACATCGTAATACGATGTTCGTATCATAGATGGGGATGAGAATGCCCCGCTTCTAGCCGCTTCGTGCCTCTTTCACTGTGTGAATTGATGTGAATGCGAGCCTGTTCGAGCCTGTCTGAGATTTATCTTCGCCCGGTGTACGCTGGAATAAAATTGATTTACTAGAAAAAAATATTTTAATTCATAAACATCATACTGCATAAATAGGCATCAGTGCGTTTGAATTTTAAGGAAGGGCTTAGGACGACTGTCACTACGTCACTGGTTTACACACAGACGTACATGTTTCGGGATTGGTTGCTTGCGCAACTCATGCCCTTTGATTCGCTATTGCGCCCTATTGCACCCATGTTCAAATGTATAACCGTTAGTTGGAAAAACCGTTCCGCACGTTTGGAAGGATTGCGCGAAGGATGGGCTGAACAGCTGGGCAATCTTTCCCTCGCGTACTGGCATACAGGGTTACCATACGTACCGATTAAATTGGATTAAACAGCGGTGTGCCAAGTATATGACGTCTACGGAGTAGTAGAAGGGGAACACCTACAGCAATAACGGTACACTTGTGTTGGTGACGTCACACAACGACGCCACCTCCAAGCCAATCCAAGTCAAGTGACGTCATATGTTTTGGCGCGCACGGACTTCGCCTGGCAACCCTGCTGCAGTGCTGCCCCTGCTGGCATACGAGTTGACAAAGCGTTAGAATTCGAAGACGCGTAACGTATATCGGGGATCGTGTGTGCCTGAAAACCAAGTCTCGTGGAAAGTGTCGATCAGGAAATTAATCCCAACGGTTTCTATTGTTTGTGTATTCATTCGATACGTTGAAGAACAATTTACAATGTCGTTTCCAAAAGCCAGGATCCAAAGATTTAATGAATGCGGGAGTAAGTAGATACGTGCCTTTATTAACTTTCTTCTTAATTATGCAGAAAAATACGAGACCCCGAATACCACGTAAACAAATATAATGTACATGGTAAATAATAGTGGTCGATTTTCTCATAGAGTATATATTTATACAGCGATTTAACGCATATAATAAACAAATTTCGTGCATCCTGCACAGATAAATCGTAACGCATATATGTAACTTCATCATTATAATATCATGGCACAGAACAGTGTAGTGTACATTTAACTGAACGTATATTGTAATGGATGATTCATAAATGTATGGCAATACTTGAAGGGGTAAATCTACGCACTAATCTAAATAAAAACGTCGTATGAACACAATGTCCTATATATATATACTTAGTTTTCGAGTTACGGATGATTAAAGAAAACGATCGAAGTGTCCGGCCTCGTGCCTCAATACACGATACTGTTCGCCTTAATACGTCTTGACCTATCTAATGTTTACAAACAATATCCATGGATATGAAGTAGACAAAACTTGGGACAGGCAGTGCCTTATTCTCGCGAGTTCAATATTTTTCCAAAATCGGCAAAATGGTTATGTACACCGTTACTGAAATGACCGACGCGAATAATGTGCACTATCTGCGAGAAATGATAGCAAATGGATTTAAGACTATATTTTCGAAGAATACCTGGTATTTTCGAGCGGGTGCGGAACTAATGCTACGGCGTGCAGTAGCGCGTGTTGAGGCACGAGGCGGGCGCTTCAAACATTTTCTTTAACCATCCATAACTCGAAAACTAAAGTATATAGGACATATCGCTCATTTGCTACGACAACGACGCAACTCAAAATTTGCAATTTTTGAGTTAATAGCATAAAAAACGCGGTCGTTGTCTAACAAAACTTTTGAACACGTTTCCCCAAAAATCGTGAATTTTGAGTTATGTCGTTGTTGCAGCAAATGAGCGATATGTTCATATGACGATTTAGTTAAATTTGTGTAGTATATATATACATTTACTTGATTTAATAGCATGTATTGTATCCTTTTACCTTCATGAACACATTTAAATACTCTGACATGCTATAAAGTATAAAGTAATAGATTAATAAGTTGCATTGTAATATTGGCTCATTCTTCTCTCAAATAACTCAATAAGATTTTAAACTTTAGGAAAGGCATTATAGTTGCGATACATTGCTTTCAAAAACAGTTTTTACTTTAGTTCGTTGGATAATTGTGTTGCTGCTCAAAGCAATCACTTTAAAATCCCCTGTTTGGGCAAAATTTATCTTTGCTTGTCTATGATTAGCTCATTTGAGATTCCTCATTTAAGGGGGGCAAACAGGGTAATGGCCCGAAGAGGAAAGGTATCATTGGAAATTTATTAAAAGTAAACTACTGAATGAATCTTTCTGGACTTTTTATTGGATATTTAAGTTACATGAATTGTTTGTTTGAAATTTATTTGAAGCAGATTTACAAGCTGTATAGAACCAATAACTTTTTATTGCAAAAAATCTGGTTGACAGTTTTCTGGCGTAATGGTGCTTCTAAAATTAAAAAACCAAAATGTTTTAGAAACTATATGCAGATGACTATGGCACACCGGGAGATTTTTTTTAATTTGTCGTTTCCTTTTCAACGGAAGAGCTTAAATTACTAGAACCAAATTTTGGATTTTTCTGTATTTTTTTTTTAAAAAACTTACAGATGATGTACCTCCACCAGGCACATATGATCCAAAGTTTGGTCTTACGGCAAAAGGTCATGTTATTGAGAAATCAGAAAGATTTCATGATGGCAAAAGCATAGGTAGCTCAGAATGCCGTTTATCAGTTTGTACAAAAAGTACGAGCAACTTGATTGGAAATTTCAGAACGGTAAGGAACTAGGATGTGTTTGAAGAAAAATCATGATAATTGAATTATTGAAAACACATCCACAGTTTTTCCAAACAGATTTTCACTCGAAGGAATCTATTATTTTTCAGCCACCACTTCCAGCAATTCCACCGAAGAAGTTTCTTTCTAGGTCATGTTCAAAAGTGACGCCGCGTTCCATTCTTCCAACTAGAGAGAAGGAATTGAAATATAAATCACAGCATCGACTAGCAGACCTTCAAGTGGAATGTTCGAACAAAAGCAAAACTGTACAAGAGTACGAGAAATACCTAGAAAATGTGCAGGAAGAATTGAAAGGTTTAAAATTGCAGCTAGAGGAATCATGTGGAAAGCAACTCGATGTGGTGGAGCAGCACAAAAGAGACATAGAAATAATGGTTGCGGAATATCTTTTCTAATTGAAAATTTAATTTTATTCTCTTGTACCTTTGACTTGGAATTTTTATTTGCAGGCCAAACTGCAACAAGATATCTTGAATGCGCATAATGAAAAATATCAATCCGAATTGGAGAACCTCCGTTGCCAATTGTGGGAGGTTTCAGAGGAAAAGCAGCTTGAAACGCAGGTCAGAAAAGCAACAGAGGGCGCTCTAAGAAGTCACACCGCAGATTCCACCGAAAAGATTACTGCCTTAGAGTCTGAATTGGCCGATGAAAGACAAGCAAGCAGCGAGAAAGTAAACAATTACCGACAGAACAAAATTAATTTCTGAAAAATTGTAAATTGATTTGGAAAATGCATTTTTAAATTATAGATTCGAAGTCTCGAAACACAGATCGAAGAACTGAAAACGAAGTTGGAGAAATTAATCGAGAGTCACAAACACGAAGTGAATGTGTTAGAACAGGAAAAATTCGAGCTTGATTCTAGCGTTAAAAATTTAACCGACAAGCTTGCCGAATGCGAGGAAAAATTAAAAAGAGTGATCGCCGAGAGCAACGAAAAAGTAAGCTGGACATATGACATAAAATGTAAAACACCACTGACTGTGTGCTTTTTCCTGATAATTTTGATGAAAATTTCTTTTCTACACATCAGAATAGAATATGCTAAACGAGTTTCTACTGTTGAAGTTACATTGTCCAGTTCTCAAAGTTTTAGAGTTACTATTTACCAGTTTCTATAATGTTTGCTAAATATTCTGTGCTCTGATTTTCTAAATCCATGCTCCAGCAAGAGGGTTCAACTTTTAATGGAAAATTATTAACGCAGGCAAATACTATGATAATGGAAGCAAAATCCGCCGTGGAGGAGGAAATGCGAGTCACCACAGAAAGGTATGAAAGTTGTTTAGCACAAGCAGAAGTGGACCGAGTAGCCTTAACCGAGAAACTCGTGGAAAAAGACGCTGAGATAACTCGACTCTCTGTTGCCCTTGAAGAGTTGAAATCTTCCGCAGACACTCAGGTAATTGATATCACATGGAATAGATAAAAGGATGAACGATATCTGATATGCGTGTATTGTTAATTATATATTATATTATGGTAGCATTGTGTGAAAAGCTTTGATTTGCAAACTTTAGGAGAGCTTTGGACAAAGCCTGCAAATGGAACTGGATCGGGCAGAAACTGAGCTAGCAGAGAAGAAGGAAGAACTGAGAGCTTTCAAAGATCAAATTTTGTCGGAAGCAGCTGCAATAGTGGCTAGAAAACATAGGTACTTATTTATTTATATATGTACGTATGTCCATATACTTGAAATACTGAAATATCCTTTAGGTTCGCAGTTATAATGGCGGAAAATCAATCTTCGGTTGCTGCTTTAACCAGCCGTTTGACACAAAATAATGCTGAAGGAGAGAGGCTGCAGCACGAACTAAAGCGCGGTGAAGATTGCATAAACGAGCATCGCGATTTATTGAAGATTATGCGTAATAACTCAAAGATCGTGCACGGACAAGTACATGCTTTGATGGAAGAGTTAGATGCCAAGAAGGAATTAGTTAACCAACTGAAAGCCGACAGTTCGAGCGAAGTACAATCAATGAAATCAGTGTTCGAAGCTAAAATCGAAGAGCTTGAAGAAATAGCAACGAAGAAAGTAACGAAATTGCAAGCTGACTGTGACGCAAAAGATGCTCGAAACGTTGAGGTGCCTTTGCTTCTTTGATATTACAAATATTCAATAGAATAATAGTCTGTTTCATAAGAAGGCATTGTTAATCGCTATTTAATTTGATATATTAGATGAACAACCAACTTCATAAGATGACTAATCATCTAAACGAAGCACAAGCCATGATACTTCAGTTAGAGGAGAGGAGCGATGCTCTAGAGCTCGAAATTTCTAGAGCGGAATTACTCAACGGTAAGCTGAGCGAACGACTGAAAGAAAATAATGTGGCTTTGGAGGAGGCTAATAAACTGTCAGAGGATCCATCGGAAGTCGCTTTGCATGAGGTATATATTCAAAACTGTTGTGTTAGCTATTTCTCTTTTACGTAAAATAATGTGAAAGTAACGTCACGTATCATCGTTTCACATTTTTAGGCACAATCTAAAATCCAAGAACTTTCCGATGAAAGTAAATCTCTTCAGGAGAACGTGAATGACATTGAGGTAATTGAGACCATCGGATAAATCGTTTTAATCTATAAAAAAAGATTTGATTTATACATGAATTGATATATTTGCAAAGAATTAAAGCATTCATTAAAATGTTTCTGTACAGAAAAAGGTTAAGCTGCTTATAGAAGAAAAATCTCGACGAGAAGCAGCTGAAGAGTAAGTTTTCCTCGTCATAGAGTTATTTGATAATGTTGTAATGAATCCGCTTTTATTTATTCAGGGAAGTGAGAAAACTTGCCGGATATAACGAGCGTCTCAAAAAAGATTATGAAGAAATAAGCGAGAAGTATGCGGAACTAGTTGGCCATCAGAATCATAGGCAAAGAATTAAGCACGTCAGCCAGTTAAAAGATAAAATCAACCAGCTGGAACAGGTGCGTCTCGTTTTCCTTCTTGGACTCACGATCGATTTACAATTTAAATAAACAAAGAACCAAGCATTCTTTGTTGGTCTTTCCGAGGAATTGTATTCATTCTATTCTTATATATTAAAACATTCTAAGTCTGACCTGATAAGGCATTATATATTTTTAGGACATACGCGTCAAGATAAGAACGATAGAGCAGCAGAAAGGAATCATCGAAAAACTAAAAACAGAAGAAAGGCGTACACATATAAAAGGGAAAGAAAATGCGTTAGGAATGTCAAAGAACATCATCGATCTAACGTCGCCTGTTTCTTCTCCGCAGAAACCACTGACGCCTCTTAGAAATCGAAATGAATAGCTGTATTTATTTCAGGCACAGTGTTTGTATATAGATGCAGCAAATGCATGCTGATGAAACTTATTGCAAGGATGACATTAGTACAATTAATTCGTATGATAATTTGTATAAATATGTACTTCAGCATTAACCTCGCGATACGAACTGGAACACATGTTTTGCATTAGTATTTCAATTTTTTCCCACAGTACATATTTATAGCTTTCTTATTTAATGTAACAAGCTTAATTAACGCATTTTATTTCATGTAAAACGTTCAGTTTCGCAAGATTTTGTTTATAATCTGTTATGATAATGTTAGTTATAGTTTACATTTTTATGCAATACTGACTGGTTAAAAAGTATATTCAGTTTATAAGATCTATCTTCCTCTTAAGTATTTTAATAAATGCACTTTTGCCACGGGCTAATTTTTTTCCTTTCAATGCACGTATTATGTTCGGAGACGACTTTGCGAATCACCCTGAGCAGTTAGAGCGATCGAGGGGATCTTGCTCTTTCGAGGTGCAAAGGCACACCTCGATTATACCTATCGTCGAAAGCAGAGTTGTTTTAACAAATTTGAACGCCCTGGGCTAAAAATTTTTGGCGCCCTAGCCCCCAAGGGTGCAATTTCTCCGCAGTCGGTGCAAGGCAGTACATCACAACCCCGGGTCTCTACCAAGGCAGACACGAACAAAATGTAAAATATATAAATTAGCTCCAGATAGAAATTTTTGTCTTCGAAATTGAAGAGGAAGAAGCATTTCAACATATTTGATTCTTAAGCGCCCTTGGATCACGGGCGCCCATAGTCTATAGCCTATTGGTAACGGTTTTAGAGCTGTTGTGTAGCCAGTTGGTGACGGTTTTAGAGCTGTTGTGTAGCCAGTTGGTGACGGTTTTAGAGCTGTCGAGCGTTGCTTCTAGCGCGACGGATTCGCGGATTCAATGCTTTGTTGCGAAGGCGATTTCGCGTTATCTAGCGATCCTACTGAATCGGTTATAGGAACAGAGCAAGCAATCGATGTATATTGGAAAATAAGGAATAGACTGTAACACTCCCCGCCTCTGACACAAAATAGACTCCAGAGGCCATTTTGTCTAAATTGACCCTACTCATCGCTCACTTGCTGTTGTAACTTATAATAAGAGTAGCAAAAGGTCGCTGGTCCCGACGTATTCCAAATAATCAGAATTCACTGTATCAAGCATGAAAATTGATATGCCGCCGGCATTAGCGTTACCCGATGTACACCACGAGGAGGTTGCTCGGTCGGACTTTGTACATCATGGTGGCTCTGAAAAGAGCCGATTTGTGTGTGCTCCCGTGTTTCCGTTAGTCGAAAAGTCGGGCAATTAGTGCCTCACGAACTGCAGATCCATTCAGATCTCTTATATCTGGCGGTAGAGGCATTGGTACTTCGTCACTATAATCGTCATCATCGTTGAAGTCACCATCTTCTGGCCATACGTCATTGAAGATTATAGACATGTTGTGCAGCACAGCACATGCCACAACAGTAGTGGTAGAGCAGATCAGTTTGGTCGATAATCCTCGCGACAAACATGGAAACCTTCGTTTCCAAACGACAAAGGTGCGGTCCACAATTTGTCGCGTCCTGCTTTGGATGTTGTTATAGCTGCAACGATACAACAGTCGATTATAATTCTTTTTTCATACTGAAAAACTTGATAACTCTAATAAACAGAATGCTTACATCAGTTCGTCGTCTGTCTGTGGATTCGGAAGTGGTGTCATTAAAAACGGTAAGCAGGGATACCTGCTATCGCCGACGAGCATGCCATCCAGTCGTCCTTCCAAGTACCGACTGTATAGTAAAGACTCTTGAAATATACGGCTGTCAGGTGAATTACCCGCATACTCCGGTACTATGTCCAAAAATTCCATTTTTGGACCGACGACAGCCTGCAACAAAGGTTCCAATTTAAAAAAATGAAACAAAAAACTTGGAGATTAAAGAAGGACGTGATATTCAATCGTAAACGATTAACCATAATATTTTAATTATGAAATAAAAAAGGGCACGAGAACCTACTTGCACATTAAGCGAAAAGTATCCTTTTCGATTCCGAAATGGTTCGGCAATGTTGTTGAATCTTGTGGATAATAGTCTGATATGCGTACAGTCAATGGCTCCATCGATATCAGGTAGCCCTATTTCTCCACTTCCTTTGCCAAGGTCAATGAATAATCGATGATTCTCCCTGCGTGCCTCATCATCTCTTGGCATCTTTATAAATTCTGAGATTAAACTCGCAAGTAAACAGCTCACTCGGAAAATTATCCTTGACACCGTTGGTTGGGAAATTTGCATCGACTCGCCAAGCAGTTGCTACAAATATATTTTAAACAATTTTCGTCATGCACACCCTTTAATTATTAATGTTTCGGACATGAAAAATATAATATATATTTACCTGAAAACTTGAAGTTGCATAATATTGTAAGCACGCGAGTAATTGAAATTGCGGCGGAATTGGCAAGCCGCGATTATTTGTTTTCCTAAGTGGTTCAATAATTTTTGGTAAAATGCCATGCAGTACCGATTCCTTATTGAAACGAAATCGCTTCTTAAATTCCTCTTCTTCGTAAGATTCGAAAGGATTTTGCCCGTCACGAATGTACCTTTTAACAGGCCTATTGCTCGCTATGTCATCATCTGTATCCTCAAAATCGCTAATATCAGTATCCTCAAAATCGCTTATTTCAATATTTCCAATATCAACGTATTCTGGATCCATTATATTCGCTTTTGTTTTTTGGTAAACTTCACTACACTTGCTTTGATTTCGCTTTCTTCGCACATGTAATAGTTTGAATGGCGCAACTTACCAGCGTCGCCGGGAAATAAGTTGTCAACCGTTGTCGACGCTGGTTGGCCGTGTTTGGCTTCGCGGTGGCGTTACTTGGCTTGGCGCTGGCTTCGCCACAGACACCGGGCGCGTTCCGATTCACGCATAATGCAGCATAATGTGCATGAAGTGCATAGGGTACGTGACATATCCTATGCAGTCTATGCGCAGTATGCGTGAATTGAAACACAGCCACCATTATCACCACTCCGTTAGGTGTTCCCCCTCCGCTAAATATCCGATCCTGCGTAATGTTGTCCGGCGACCCTGGGCGTAAGGTGGCGTAAGGATAAAATCCTTGTCGACGCTGGTTGGCCGTGGCGTCTCTCGCCGGCCTGGCGTCGGTTCATCTCTACCGTGGCGCCTTACGCACACATTACCACCACTACTGTAGGTGTTTCCCCCTCCATTCACTGCTTAATCGCTCCGAACCCTGGACAGAACGGCCACAGAACCTCGTGTCATAGATGGGAATGCCGTTTTCCGCAGCAAGCTCGGGAGGCAGGAGTGGGGTGGCCAGGTATTTTCCGTATTTTCTTCGGCCGTGCACGCAGCAAATCACAGAAAATTTAAAGAGCCAAGTCACCGAGCGCAAGCGGCTTCAAAGGTGCCGTTCGGAGTGTTATCTCGCATTGTTTTCCTTGTTCCCTCCTCTTCGGTTAGAGTGAGTTAGAACGTGAAAACGCGTCATTGCCGGTCGAAAAGTTCGCATTGTGTATGTAAATGATGATATATATATAATAAATATATAAATGCATTAAAAAATAAGAGCGTACATATCGGCAACTTTTACTTTTCACTCTACATATTATATACATATATTTTTCATATTCTTGCGTACTATTAATTTTCACAAACAAACAAAAATCTACTATGGCTATGAATAAAAACGTCATTGTACTTATGCCGAACGGTCATCGGCAGAATATTAAAGTTACACCAAATACCACGATACTACAAGTAAGTTATTCATATATATCGGTGTTTGTCCGAACCTACTAAAAATTACATTTTATTAAATACGTTAATATTAAGCCAAACACGTTTTCTGTAGGTCCTGGAAGAGATTTGTAAAAAGCATGGATACAGCTCAGACGATTATGATATCAAGTAAATACTACCTAACAAATAAATTAATGTAACGTACAAAAATTACGATAGGTTTTAATTGGTTATAATGTTTTATTTATCTTTTAGACACTTTAACCGTGTGTTAGAGCCTAATTCAATATTACGCTTCACGGGATTATCGAACAATGCTCAACTAGAAATGATACCTTGTAAAAAAGCTCATTCTAACTCTCCTGTTACGATAGCTATACAATTAGAAAATGGAGAACGATTACTGGGTGAATTTCTACCTAATATAACATTAGCCCAAGTTTTGCAACATGTACGTCTTGATCAGGATCTTGACAGAACTGTTTTAACTTACATGCATTGTGAGGTATAAGAATATATACAACGTAACTTAGAGTATAATTCATACTAATGCTATATAGAGTTTATACCGGTTAAATTTTATTTAACAAGCAGGGGGTATAGCTAAAATAAGGGATCAAACTTTAGGAGAGTATTCTACTGATTGCAGTGATAAAAAAACATATTAACGTAGGTCCACAAATGTTTTACTTCCAAGATACAGCATTCCAGAGTTTCTTAGGAGAGGAAACGAAATGTCAACAGATTAAAATGACCACAAGCTAGTTGGTCATAAGGAAATAGCGTAAACAATGATATAAGAATGACGGTATTGGTTTATGATTGGATTGGAAATCAGGGCACATTAGCGTAACGCTGAGAAGGCATGTATCGAATAATAGAGGTGCTCAAAGAGAGAGAGAGAGAGGGTTTTGACAGAAGGAAAGATCTCCACAATGATATTGCAGAAGGTTGTTGAAATATTCGGAATAATAAAAAGATTCTTGTACATATATGACAATCCATGAGGCAACACTGCAAAGCGTGTATTTTTGCTGGATAAAATTGGAGTTTCGATACTTCCTCTAATAAAAAAGACTTTGAAACACTATAGCTGATAATAAAGATCAACGGATGGGTGTTTATACGATGTTTCATCACTGCAACGAGCAGAATGGAGTCATAAAGTTTGGCCCCTTATTTTAGCATCAATCAGTATAATTATACCGGCTGAGTAAAAATTGGCATGGACAATATCTCTTATATGGTTAATTATATGCAATAGTGGTGGAGAAAAGAGTTGAATGGTTTCAAAATTTCTAATTCCTAGGATCTAATTTTCTTCTGAAATGCAACAATGCACTAAGCAAGTGTAATTGCACTTCTCTTTTAAGGTCGTCGCGCAGTTTGGTGAAGCGCGGCGCGGCGAAGCGAGAAGAAGAAGTTAATAATAATTAATTAATTGTCGTTGCGCTTCGGTCTAGTATGCGCGGCTCCATAAGAATCAATTGTTTATAAACTTACCTCGTCGTATCGCCGCGCTTCGCCAAAATGCGCGACGGTCTTTAAAGGGAACAATATCCTTTATTTTACGTACCGTAAATTAATTATTTTCAAAATCTCACGCATTCATTCATTCACTCCTGCGGCTTTCGTTCGTAAACATTTCTACCATGATGTTATGATAATATATACTAATTCTATCGATTTTTCTATGAATTAGAGATAATCGTAAAAAGCAAAATAAAGTCTATAATTATTTTTAAATTTCTGGGAGCGTAGTTTATTTAATCGTATAAAAATGAAGGTTCCATTTCTCACAAAAACAAAAATTCACAAGTCACATATATTACTATAAAATAAAATATAGTCTCTCTAATAAAGATATTAGAGAGAAACACAGTTCTACGAGATCTATGTTACATTATGTAATTATTTTGCAGATTTATGGAAAGGAAGCTTTGGAGAGTACAACCTTAAAATCATTAGGACTTAATAATGGTAGAGCCGTGTTACGATTAATGTATCGAGATCGTCAACAGATAAGCACTCAAGCGTCTACTTCTGATGCATCGGGAGTTAGTCAGGACTCCACTGCAAGTAATAAGAACAGTGAAAGTGAATCATCTCTAGTTATTGGTTCTAACCGGAGTTTAGATTCGTCTAAAGACTCTAAAGCTGGTTCCCAGATCGTAGAAATAAAAAAGCCTGTAATAAAAGAAATAAACGAAGAAGAGAAAATTTGCATGACAGAGAAACATCAAACGGCAGCATCGACTAGTACCGACTATTGTTTTGCCGAAAGCCAAACTTTAGTAACTGAAAGTGAAGTAACACACACAAAAGACATAAAATTTGTAAGAGTTACTTATTTAAAAACATCGATTTAAAAGCAGATCTTAAAATACGAGTATAATATTCATCCATTTTTTTTATAGTTAGGTGATCGAAATGCCATGATATTTAATCAAGCTGCAATTCAAGCATTGCCCAGAGATGAATTACCAGATGAGTTTTACGACTTAACTTTCGATGATGCGAAAGTACTGTTAAGGGATGCTAAACGTCGTAGAGAAGAGTTGGAAGAAGCCCCTCTTTTAACAAATGTTCAACGAAAATTTAATCGAGAAAAGCAAACATTAACTCTATTAAATAAGTATCATTATACAATAATTCGCATACAATTTCCAGATCAGTTTATCCTTCAAGGTTTATTTCGGCCATTGGAAACCGTACAAACAATCAAAGACTTTGTGAAAAATTATTTAATTGATCCAAATAGTGATTTTATAATCTGTAAGTAAGAATAATAGTTCGCAATATACAGGTTGGTTCAATACTTTTTGCTACTCAAATATATTTGAGATTATGAGAATTAAAAACAAATTTTTTTAACCGCGTGATTTAGCAGGACCCACATTTTGTAGATTTGTATGCTTTTAACAATTAACCAGATGCACGTTTGAAGGGAAAACTTGCACAAACCACCAACCATTGTTAAAGGTAGGACGCATCAGATTTATGTTTATACTTTTTATAAATACTACTTTTAAACAAGATGTATATTTTTATGCTACATACGATATGTTTTATCGATATAAATACGTAGAAACATTGTATAAACGTAAACGAAAATAAGTAAACTATTATTTTGTATAAAGTAGTAACTTGTTTGAATCTCCATTACAAATATTTTAACCAAATAATAAACGATTAAATATTCAGATTCGAATATTCTCTTTAATTCTTCTTATAGTATCTATATTTCTGGTTTTCATACGATGGTACTTCATTGATTACGAGTAAAAAGTGGTCTTCTAAAATTATATTTTCAATCTTCCCTATATTTCCGCGTACTTTCTTCGATAAGATTTGAAGTTTTTTCGTTGAAAAGAACATAACTGTGTAGCATATAACGTGGTTGCATAAATTATAGTGATCTTCATGCGAGCCGTTTATTTTGAAAGTGGCGTAAGTCCATTTTTTCTTGCGACGAGATATTTAAGGATTTACATTTCAATTGATTCCAAGATATTGTTAAATAGTGATAAGTCTTGTCCATGTTTTTAGGAGCTTGAATCTACGTAAACTCATTATTCATCAACGATTTTGATAAGAAATACCTGAAAAAAGTATTTAAAAAAGCCCATAAGTGGACTTATACCACTTACATAATATTATTGAGCTGTGGAAGTCGTTGGTTGCGAAGCATTTAAATTTTACTTTCAGTTGAATCACACTATGGTCTTAATCAGTTCTTAATATTAAAAAAACCACTTATAAGCTAAAGGCGTAATGACTATGATGAAATCCGAGCTACTTTTTATGTAGTTTATTTCTTAATTTTTTACATTAACTTTATTATAATATGTTTATAATTATATTCATTATGTGAAAGTGTTTTAAAATATTCATGATGTACAGGAGGTATGTAGGGTAATAAATCCATCACATCTTCGTATTTTTCGGATGTAATTTTGTCTAACATTTTTATATAATGGTATCTAAATAGACTTTGCGGAAAGTGGACTTGCACCACTTTCGTAATAAATGATATTGCAATTTAATTTAACGACGAAACCTATATCGACTAAGGCACATGGATATTTTAAAATCTGAACTGTAAATTGTTTATAAATAAAAAGTTCACATCAAATTGTAACGAAATTAAGCCTTAATTTTGTCAAAAAATGGAATCATACCACCTTCATAATAAACGGCTCACATCTTAATGGCACTTAAATTTGGAAAAAGTTACCAACGATCTGTGGGCGATGTAATTTTGAAAAAGTTTGTTGCGTGATTCTCATAGATCGATAAATATTTAGATAGCAACAGTTATTGAACTACCCTAATCATTCTAATTTTAGAATATTCAAATTGGAATTGTAAATTATTTTTAAAACATACTAAATATGTATTATTACGCAATAGTTACTACTCCACCTAAACATATTTTGAATCCTGAAGCTCATTTAGTTGACGAGGACTTAGTTCCCTCTGCTATGGTTTATTATTCTGGATCATCTGATCTACAATTAGACGTAAAAGAAAGATCGACCGATCCTAAAGATGTGAAAATGCAAGTTTCTAGAATTAGGTAAGTAGTTATTAACGTCGTTGAGCACAACTCGCAACAAAATTACTATTTAATTTGCCGCACTAACTTATTTTCAGAATATCAATGATGACCCGAGAAAGTCAAATAATTAACGAGGGTGCGATTGCTCATACAAGTAGCAAATCAACTTGCGACGAAGATAGTACCGAATCATTAAGCAAAAATAAAAAAATACCAAAGTGGTTAATAAGTTCGTCATTGAAATAAGTGATTGCCATTGTTGTTATTAATAAATTTGAATAATTTTTATATGTATATTGTAAAGGTATTGCATTAATTTTTGTGTATGTACATACACGTGATTTAAGTACATGCAGCTGTGTATTATTGCTATATTCAGTATCACAATAAAATATACTTTCATAGAACAAATATTGAAATGAAATGAAATTTTTATACACCGCAAAGAAGATTCTAATTTTGTTTGCAATTTTCACAAGTAATACAAATTATTATATAATACAGTATGAAAATGAAAATAATTCATTTCCTCAATTATCGTTATTCGATAATAAGATATGTATGCGTAAATATGAGACATTCTTTTTGTGCGTAATAAAGATCTTATCCGTATTAAATAATTTTCCTTCCAAAATCATAAATAGTCATAGCTTTATTTGTTTGCGCAATATGATTAACAAGTTTTACCCAATTAAGTGGTGGTAACACATTTTAACGAAAATTTCTCTACAAGGTCGGTGTTATTAACTTTGTAAATCTGGAGGTACCGTAGGCGATGACTGTAATTGCAAATGCATAAGCCGCCGAACAGGTCCACCTAAGATATTACCTGTCGGTCCTGAGCCACCTGCTTCTTCTTTAATACTTTTCATTAAATTCTCTTCTATTGCGTCAGAACTTTTACTCATTTCGCTTTCAGTTTTCGCCATTTCGGATTGTAAATTCGAATTTAATAATCGCATATACTTATCCATTTCACCGCCTTTATCTTCATCGTCTTCACCTAAAGATCCTTCCGAACTCCCTTCGAATTCACCTTCGCTTCCTGGCACAACTAAGTCCAGTATATCTCGTAAGGTACAGTCAAATATGTCTGAATCAAATTCAATCTTTCCATTGTCCTCTGCATCATGCATTATATCAGCTTCCGTGGAATGATCGCTGAAGAAAAAGAAAGCAATACAGAAATTGTACCGAATGGTATATCGTTAGAATTACGGTTTCTGTAACATACTCTAGAAATTGTACGCCATCGATATCGCTAGTCTGATTGAAGAAGGATTGCACTTTTTCTCTAAGACTCATCGATTCCTGTCCATGTTTCTTGTTTTTAACATTTCCCCATTGTTCGCTTAAAAATGCTTCTAACTGTACTGGATCTACATTTAACCAACTATCGTTATCCGCAGGACTTAATGTAGCTTCGTCTTGAGCTACGGCGTCAAATATAATATAATGCTATAATTAAATATTAATGGAAGCTTCAATAAATATCAATTTCAAACAAAATTACCATGCAGTTCAATGTCATTGGACTGTATATTTTCCCACGCTTCTAAAACTTTCTCCGCATTACTTTTAACAATATTTGCAGCGGAATGAAATAAATTCGAATGTTTTAAATAATAATCTTTCGCTGCGCTTAGGAGCTTCTCGTATTCTTGACTACCTCTGACTAAGTTTCTAAAGTAGCCGCTAGCTTCTAAACGTGCTAAATACGCATTTAGAGCATAGTCGTTTGGTCTTAATTTTTCTGGATTATTCACTGTTTCTTTTACTCTTCTTCTACGGTCTTCGTTTGCATGAGCAACTAACATTTCTAAACCACATGCTATTTTAACACCAAGTATATGAGCATTGTACTTCGAACAAGTTATCGGTGGTATGTTCCAGCCTGTTCTTGGATCCCCAGTGTATCGGCAATGAATTGCCATTGCGTACAGACATTTAGTCATTTTTACATTAACCATAATTCGCTGTTCGGGAGGGAAGTATCTCATGGCGCGGCAAACCTGTGTCGCATAAAATATTTTATGAGAACAAATTTAAATCGTAATTGCGTATCGAGGTAAATACGATACTGAGGAGTTTTTACTTTTCTCTCGAGTGGATCGGAGTGACAAATAGTTCTAATAGCTGGTGCGATAAGGCTTGGTTCCTGATGAAGTATCGAAACTGCTTTCTCCGGCAAAAAGACTCTGGCTTTGTGATGTCTCTTCTTAATCTCGTTGGGATAAATACTAATTCGTTTCTTCACGACATCTTGGACTTTGTCAGAAGCTTTAGAAAGGTATGGATTTTTTTGTATATTATTCAATAAGTCAAGAAACGTTTTGTATTTCTCACACATAATGTGCAACTCTCCGTTATAAATAAACACACGATTCTCGCATGTTTCAGGATTAGCCCATGAAGGTAGAACGTTAGCTGCTTCGATTAACAGAAACTCTCCGTCAGAATCCACTACCTTGGCAATTAATCCATCGAAAGTCTGTGTAAGTTTAAATATTAAGAACACTGCGAACCATTCGTCGCTTATATCTTCATCGAAGTGCAGTGATATGTAAACATGAGGTAACGTATCGTATTCTATAAGAAAAGTATAAATTAATATACAATTATTATTGTCACGAAGCTTACTAAAATAATATTTTACCTTCAACGGTCGCTACATTTTCAACAAGTTTCTCTAGTAATAACGCCTGCTTCGTTCTGGGACGGAAAATCAAAGGATCGCTGTGCCAAATGTATTCTTTAACGTACGGTGCAATTTCTTCGTTGAATTTTGCTATTTCTTGTAAAAGCAATTCCTCCGTTACATTTTCTGAAGGATTTGTGTAGCAGATTTTCGGATAAAGAAAACATTCAAGTACATCGTCTTCTTTTATTTTAGATATCTTTGTATCTGTCATAGTTTTAGTACTGAACATTTTTAATATCTTAAATAGCAAAATAGTTTTTAATATCTTTCATTTTATCCTTCTCTTCATATATATTAACAATCTGTTATAAGAAATATGAATAACATCGCAGAGGAGCTCTGCTTGAAAATATTTCTTACAGGAAACGTCCCTGTAAAAGTTTATGAGTATTTAATTTAATTAATCATATTAACAGAGAGAGATAGAGTTATAAACAGGATTTGAAGCGACTGATTAATCCAAAAAAGATATTAACACAATTGTAAATAGTATTGGTCGTATTACAAATCCTGCCATTAACGTTCTAGAAGAACAAATTTATTTTGAAATACTGTATGCGAAAGAGTCGTAGAGTGTGGAGTGTATGAAAATAAATGTTGAACTTGATTAACTTCGGTACAACATTGCTGTTAATATGGCAGTTAAGCTTAGAAAGAAGCACAGCATTTGCAATTGGCTGTGTTGTAAAAATATGTATGTTTAATTGTCGTAAGATTGGTAAGTAATTGTGATTGGTTTTAAGGTAGGCTCTCACTACACCTCGCCTCGCCTGATTTGATATTTTCTATACTTTTCTTATGCAGTTTCACAATTTGACTCGCAAGGGGACATTCAGTTTTGGCAATTTCAGAAAGTTTTCATACTTAGTGTACCCCCCCCCCCCAGAGTATTGACCGTAGGTAGAGAAACACTTTGTATATAAGGCAACTCAGAATTTTTCACAGTCGATTTTCTCAAATTTGTGCGAAAAGCGTGTCTTACTTCTTTGGGAAATTAATGTCCGAGTGAAGACCTTCACATACACTAATTATCAAAGTTTTCTGAAATTGCCAAACTTGAAGGTACCCTTGTCAGACTGTGTCTTACCTCGCCTCGCCTCAGTGCAACTTCGATCGGCAGATTTCTCCTCGAGAATATTTTAAAAAAGAGAGACGAGGCGTAATGTGAGTGGATGCAATGCTATAATTAAGCACACTGAATTGACGACTGCAAAGGTAGAGGTTCTCTGAACAACCGACCAAACATGAGAACCGAGGCAATGCGAGTCTAGATTTGAGTGCGAAAAGAAGTTGCGCCGAGGCAAGGCGAAGCGTAGTGAGAGCCTACCTTCATTCATTGAACAATTGCGGCATTGAGCCACAAATTTATGTTACAATATTTAAATTATATTGATGTTCTTAACCTGTACCACCAGATGATATTTGAATATTTCAAGTGGGAAGAAACGAGAGAATTATAAAGAAATTTTAATATTTGCGGGCTCGTAAAATCAGAGTAAAGGTGTGTAATAAATCCTAGTTGTCTATTAGTTATGTTAGCGATGATATTCGTAAATATATTAAGATTCAGTTTATTGTTTTTAAATTAGGTTAAGAACGTGTCAATGTTGAGCTACGGAATGCAAGAATCTGTGTATTTACGAAATACGAAATGATCATTAATAACAACGGTGGAAGAATGTTTTTGCAGAACGTTTTATAAATTTACATTACTATATCGTAGTTTCTGTTCAATTGAAATCGATTTGTATATCCGATATATCAAACTTTTAACATATTTACCTGGACAAAGTAGTGTCTTTCGGTCGTTTTAAATATGTAACTAAAATATTCTTCAAATTATCCAGGTTAGCGAGGGTTACCAGATACACTGCATATTTTGTTCCAGTTCCGATGTAGGTCATGCAACTTGCACGCTGTTATAAGGAGTGTATGCACTTTCACAAACAAACTCTCGACTTGGGAGCACTATTCGATACGAAAGTTTGTACGTACGTATCTTGAATACAAGATGTTCGAAATAGTTACGTAGTACAGAATCTAAGGAAGGATAAATCTGACAAACAATTCCAGCCCGACAATATGTAGTCAGGTTCAAAAATATCTCTTTCTAATTACCACAGATGCAGTTTGGGGAAGGTATTGTACCCCTTCCTAGGTGCCGGTCGACTCTGGAGGCAATGCGCAGGCTGGATGCTCATGAAATTATTATGTCGTCCGCTGCTCGATGCCGCGGATCAGCGAGATATAACCTAAGTACATATGTGTCCTATGTGTTGTATGACAACAAATGTTTAGTTGCTACTTGGTTATTTTGCACGGTATTTGTAAACTTTTTATGACTTCGAACATCTTGAATAAGATACTATTATAGCGCCGCATTTATGATGACGAGGAATGTAATTAATCGAGGTTTGGAAATCAAAACATTCATTCGTGACGTTGTTATGATTATGAAAGCGCTTCATTGGAACAGTAATTTTTGGCTTTATCGTTTTTATGCTTGCCAGAACCATGCGCTTTATGCGTTTAAGGGGGTATTCGCTCGAAAGTGTAAATTCGAAAACGTTAAGTGTGTATTTCATTATAAAAACCATCACCGAAAAGTGGCGGATTTTTCGACCGAGAGAGTAGAATGTCCCCTTAAGGGGGCAGACCACTGTAACGTTCCGAAATGTAAGGGTGTTTTCGGGAATTTATTTGAACCAAACAACACAAGTAAATCAATGTATTGCTTAGTATAGTTAATAATGTACATATCGAAGGGTAAGAAAATTTTTTGTCAATCAAATTCATAAATCCGTTTCCTGTATACTCTTCGTGAAAATGTGCGCTGCGGAAAAATCGTGCTTGTTGCGTTGACAGTGCCCGGGCCATATGGTTAATCCGAATTCAAAAAGACAAAAATATTTAGAAACTAGAAGCCTACCTCTATAACCTGACGATCGAAAAAAGTCAAAATCGCAAAAAATTACAAAATGGCGGATCACTGAAAAAAAATCAGGGTTTCGGGGTACAAAAAGGGGGAAATGTTGATAAATAAAATAGAAGCAAGTCGTTAATTGAAAAAAGCTGATCGTCATGTAATAGCGACGGGTTCTATTAAAAACCTAGGTTTAGGTTTATTGGTTTTCCTGTTAAACAGGATGGCGTTTCAAGCATTTCGCTTATATTGCCCAACGAACTATAGTCTCATATCTTTTTCTCTCCTCTCTCTTCTTCTTCGGGTCCCAGCAGCAGCGGCGCACCGGGAGAAAGGTGGTTCACCCATCTTTCCCCAGTACCCGCCCCGTGATGTTTTAACTTCGGTGATCTAGCGAGAACCGGTGTATTTAAAAACCTATTTCATCAAATAAAAATAATCAACCTTAATATTTTCAGTTATACCTGTACATACAGTAACACACAGCACTAAATAATATTCTTATTTCGATATCACAATACAACATAAATAATTATGAACAATTTCTACATAATATTTACTCAATACTATCAATTGAAAGAATATTATTTTACTTATGATATAATGACTGATTTTTTGTGAATATTTATTTATTTATTTATGTATTTATTTATTTATTTATTATGTCAACAAGGCCTGAGCTGCTACCTATGGCTGCGGTCGCAACTCAGATGCGATGTATAAAATATAACATAATTTTACAGGATGATTTGTTTCCAATGGAACACCAGAATGCTTTTCTTAATTGTTGGGAATTAGAAAGATGTAAACATGATTGAATGTTTGTCAATGGAATTCATTATTTAAATCTTATTCAGAACATTCTTCCGAATTCTCACAATTAGGGGAAACATTTAGATATTGTATTTCTGGTGGTTTACTTTATACATATGTAAAAGTACGTGTACACACGTTCAGATACAATTATACGTACATGTGTATCATTTTAGCTAACAGCAACAACTATAAACTATATCGTGCATATAAGGCGGTAAAAGTCATAGTGTAAGTCAGTTAAACTTTATTCCGAGAACCGATGGTTCTATCAGAATGATTTTAATACATTCCACGGTCACGTGTTAGTGATCGTGACGCATTAAATATTGTTACGAAGTCTTATTACAAGGTATTAGAATCGACAGGAGATAGATTTTTCAGAAAATATAATTTTTTGCTTTTGAAAGTGTGCTTATACCCACCACTGTGTACTGGAATATTGGGTCCTGATTTGAATAAAGAGAAATTGTTGGTTCTTTGAAAACTTTTATTACAAACACAAACAGATAGCGTGGAATGAATTGAATTTTGGTGAAATGTTATATTTTCATATTTTTCTTGAGTCTCCACTTTGTAAGAACTCTAGTGGACCTACAGCCTCATCTGTAGTGTTTTCTGATTGCAAATTTTGAAAGAATGCATGATGAATCGGGGGTATATAAAAAAATTTTAAAAAATAATTTGAACCTGCTTCAAAAAAATAAAATTGCACTAAAAAGTAAAAAATAACTTTTTCCCTTATTTAATCTAAGACTCTCATATTTTTTAAGTCGGCGCCAGATTTACACAGTGCAAATGATGAGGCACCGACTTAAAAAATATGAGAGTCGTAGATTAAATAAGGGAAAAAATTACTTCTTACTTTTTAGTGCAATTTTATTTTTTTTAAGTCGGTTTTAATTTTTTTTAATTTTTTCGTATATTTAACTTTTTAGATTTATTTATATTGACATGAAATAATAATAATTAGGTGACAATAGTCTTTATTGTTAACCAGAACTCGCAAAATATTGGGCCAATGATGATTCAGTGTAGGATGAAACGAGATATAAAAAATAGAAAAATACAAACGGAAAATGGAAACAGTTGCAATCACAACAACGTAAGTCTGACTTCGTTTTCTATCAATTAAGTGACATGCATAGATTTTGACTTTTTGACTTTTCACTTTGACGTTTATCGCCCCATATATATGTATGTATATCTGCACATAGAATGTTTTCTAACAAATTTACGATGATAGCTTTTCAAATGCTTAACATCTATTCGATTACTGACACTGTCGATTCTTAAAATAAAGGATACAGTCAATTACACTGGAACTCTTTACCAAAAGTACTGTGACAGATTCAAAACGAACACGTAATGTACAAGTTATCTAAAATAGTTAAGAAAATATATCAGAATTAAGTATTGAATTAAGTATTGAAAAGATAACAAATTGAAAGTTAAAATTCAAGGACCAAGTTAAAATCAATATTTTTACCAAAGAATAAAGAAAAAAAGAATTAAATACAAAGATTATCTTAATCGACTGAAGATAATTATTTGGTGTTAAACAATGTAGAAACTATGCAAATTCTATTTAAGTGTTTCATTCTTTTAACAGGTACCTACAATTTTTCCAACATTGCCTATCTGTGAACATAGCTACTCTAAATATTAGATCGATAAAGCCTGGATACATCTCGATGATGGGCTTATTATTTCAATACCTTGTAAACATTAACATCGTTTAATACAACATTTTACACCTGATCGCGGTGATTATAATTTGCGTATAGTCTACACAGCAGGTACGTCTGGTCGAGCCAGACGATGTAAAAGCATTTGAACAATCAAATGGAAATAATTCGGCATGATAATACTGTTTTCGATGTGCAATCTTAGTTTTGTACAAAATCTCTGTTAAACCTTTGCAACAGTTACAAATGAACCGCTTTATTTTGTATATTTCTCATTGAACAATTATTCACGATACTGTGTCCCAGTTTGTACATTCATTTCAGTTTGCACTCTAATGCATCTCAACAAGTTTATTTTTTAATACTAGTTGAATTATAATAAAATAAAGAAGGAAGACTGTAAATGCTGGGAGATTCTATTACATAGTAACTTACAGACAAACTATATTTGTAAAAGATTACTTTAAAAATATTTTTCCCCCAAAATAATTGCATACCGTGATATTTATTTATCGCAAGATGAGAGAAAATTCACTGAGCTTGAAGTAAGAACTCGAATAAAGATTCTTCTTAGTGCAACAATAAGACTAGGAACTTCAGAAATTCAGTGTAGTTTATAAATACATATATGATGATACCATTCAACTAGATAGATGGTGTTTTTTATTACTTTCAATCATCTTTTTTCTTCAACTGTACCCATGCGTGTTTCATGGTTTACCGTAAGTATATTTAATATCTTCATGTCAAAGATTTAATTTAATCCCGTTAAACTTAAAGCTGTTGCTTATAGAGACCTTCTACTTCTAACTAATCAGAGCCTTACACATATCCTTTAGATTTATAGTAATATCAATAATCTAAAAATTTAACGAGTCCGCCTAACAAACTCCCTAATGCCTGTAATATTTACAGGTTGAATCTTCTGCGATGTGCTCTCCCTTAAACGTTTTAGGGAAACCTTGGAAAGAAAGACTTGTTCTAAAAATCGTAGAAATTGAAATAGAAGGTGATGTTCTGCTGGATCAATCTATTTCTAAGAAAGTCATCCTTCCAATGCATTTAACCCGTCTGCTGCGATATCAGTTATTAGAACCGAAGTGGAGCTATACAGTATATTAAAGAATAAGTAAGATCTTATCTTAGACAAAATAATTGATCGGCTAAGTGTAATCTTGAAGAATACAGCTTGTTTGCAAACTGCAGGAAAAACAGATTGATTACTACCAGTGTCATTAATCGTAACAAAAGGGCCAACTATCCATTGGAAGGTCCTGTAAAGTGATTAAAAATTTGTTTAGAAACCTGAGGACATTGTGGTCTATGACAGAAAGAGTTTTAACAGTGTCTCTTCAGACAACTTCCTGAATGCGTGCTTCTTCCCTGTCAAAAGACTCGAGCTCACTGTGCGAAGGTCTTGCAGCGAATCTTCGCCATTCAGGGAGTAAAGAATCATCGAAAGGATCGTGTCGTACAGTCTAAGTGAGTGCGTTCGAAGTCCACGTGATTCAGTCCGAAGACTTCTGCATAAAATCAAATCCCAACGACGGAGTCTTAGCAAAGGTATACTTGGAACCTAGCACCGTGCAAAATCACAACCGCACTGTCCTAGACTGGTTCTGGAGGTGGATCCCCGCTAACGTCTTCTCCCGACTGGATCATTACCTCTGTTTGCTCTTTGGTCAATTCTTGTTGCTCTTTGCTTAGATTCAAGTCCTCGTCCTCGATGAAACTGCGGCGAATTGCACCATTCGCCACCGAAGACAAGTCTGTGTTCATTTGTTGAGTATCCCTCCAGGGAGTTGTGAGAATATGCAATCTCTAAAAAATTGATTAATCAATGAATTTCTCACGTCTTTCCAATACTTTAAGATTACGTAATTTTTATTCGTAATTTTATTCGTGTTTACACGAAGACGGTTGTTTTTTTTCTATTAGAATATTTTATACACGGCATAGCTTCGGTATAATATTCTGATATAAATATTTCTCCACGGAATTATGGAAGAATAAAGAAAAAAAAAGATTGTTTTAAGATAGAGTGAATTACCTGCACGAACGTTCCGGGCGTTACGATTATCTTGTAAATTGCGACGCCTGGTATCATGGCAACTGAGGAAGTCGCAATTAACCAGCCTATTACGTTTGCCCAGACAGGGTACACGTAATCCTCGTAAGTCAGTGGTTGGTAGCCCATTAAACCATAAACGATAATGAACTATAAGAATAAAAAAAACACTTTTATAAGCAAATCTTTGTCTGATAAGATGATTAGAATATTATTCCAAAATTTGACTATATTTTTTTGGACAACAAAAGAATTTAGCATTTATTACATGGAGGGCGAAGTTTCTAAGATATTAATAAATATTATTTAGAAGAATTTCAAGATATCAATGCACGGTGAAATCTCAATTTCGTCATTCTTAGTTAAAATCATAATTATACAATTTGAACGAGCTATAATGGAGAGTTCGAATACCGATTTCGTTGTCTTCATTCATCCCTTTTATATCACAGACGATGACAAATATCATATATACCTACGATATAGTGGTTTAAATATTATTTAAATAATCCTTCATTGTAACTCGTTAAAGTTGTTTAAGTATTGGTACTTAAACTTGGCAATACTTGGGTATTGCATCATTTGCCTCTACCCGATACCCACTTTAACCCTCCGTGGTCACACCTTCCTACAATAACAAATTGGTCACATGGGCTTCACTGCACCACAGCAACACTTTTCAGTTACCATTTTCTTTTTTTCTAATCTTTTAACTTTTCAGTGATAATTGTACATTTGTAATGCTCATGTAATCATGCTGTAATAGTATTTTCCAAGTAATTACAATTTTGACATGTTGAAATTTGTATTTGAAAAAAGTAGTTACGAACAAAAGCGATTTTTTTGTTAAAATCCACCAAATTTTTAAATTTTATTATTACGAAGGGTTAAGCACGAATTCAACCACCTACAACAATAAGTCCTTCAAGCTCACTAAAGGTCGTACAAACAAAATTTTCTGTGAACTGACGTTCTGTTTAATCTTCGACCTTTTGCCTTTCAAATATAGTCGAGATATTTCAGGCGATAAAATTAGGTGAAACACACTGAATAATTTATTTGATTTGTGTAAAGCACAGGCAGTGTAAGTACCATCAGAAATATCGGAGCGACGAATTTCCAGCAGACACGCCAGTAGATCCCGGGCGAAAATCCGATCATATCTTTAATGTCCGCACAAAATCTGTCTACCCCGTAGATCCAGCTAATGGCGATCGCCTCTGCCAGAACTGCGAATAACATCGAGTAGCCGGCTGCATAACGATCCAACAGGTGGAAAAAGTAGAAACCTCCCTGGGTGCAAATGCAAAGTGCGTTCAATAATTAATTTGGTCAAAAACCGGTGCTCGGTTACAATTGAATGAAATCTGCCCGGTTAAATTTCAACGAAAGTGAAGGGATATATGAACATTTCACTTTCCACAATTTTTATCTCGTCTTTATGAAAATAGTACTAATTACTCTCGGTCGAAAAATCCGCCACTTTTCGGTGATGGTTTTTATAATGAAATACACACTTAACGTTTTCGAATTTCGGGGGTATATTGTACCACTCTTGAAATACAAGAAAAAATCTTTGTTGTTTGTTTATTTTACTTGTTCACTTAAATATTTCGCAGCGAAAATGGCGTTTTCAGAATTTCACCCCTTGCTGGCGGTTGAAATCTCGGACGACTGGATCATCGGATATAAAAAAACCAAACATATTTTTAATTTGTAGGAGCATGGTTATCTCGCTTTCCACGAAAGAACAATTTTGGACCAAAATTATTAAAATGCCGGTCGATCGAAGTTGAAAGTACCGAAAGTGGCACTTCTTTTCTATATTTAATTGATATAAAATGTAGGAAAATATTGAAAGTCTCAAGATATTTGTGGTTGGCGAGAGAGTCGTACTCCTGCAAATTAAAAATATGTTCGGTTTTTTTGTTTCCGATGATCCAGCCGTTCGAAATTCAAACCGCCAGCAAGGGATCAAATTCCGAAAACGTCAACTTCGCTGCGAAATATTTAAGTGAACAAGTAAAATAAACAAACAACAAAGATTTTTTCTTGTATTTCAAGAGTGGTACAATATACCCCCCCAATTCCAAAACGTTAAGTGTGTATTTCATTATAAAAACCATCGTCGAAAAGTGGAGGATTTTTCGGCCGAGAGGGTATAATGTCCCCTTAAAGTTACTCGGAAGAATGTTTAAATATAAAAATGATCAACTGTTCGATCATAATTATTTCGAATTCGATTGTGACTAGGTAAGTAGTGTTCATTAAGTAGCTTCACCTAATATACTGTTAACATTACCTTAATTATATATTTATTTTACCTGGGAGCAGGAAGCTAATCCAACGACGAAATAAAGCGTGAAAAGCAAAGCGACGAATATTTCACGATTGTTTCCAATAATTGGGAATTCGTCGCTAAGAGCAGTTATTATAGCTTCCGAACCTCCAAACTAGAAATAAATTCATACGTGATTATATCTTCTAAACGGCCACATAATTTTTAAAAATAGTACTTATTGAAAAGTTATAATTGAAACAATGAAAGGAAAAGCAAAGGGTGACCCAAGAAATCGCCTCTTTTTGCCTCCACTATTTTGAAACTGAATTTTATGCCAAACGATACCTTATGACGAGACATCAATCCCACGAAATGTTCAAGTTCAGGTGACAATTAATTTCTGAGATAGGTGCGGGAGATCAAAGAAGTGAAAATTCTTTATCGCGTCAGCCCATACGCTTCGATGTACGGACGTTTATGTTAGTCCGATAATTTAAACAATTGTTTCCAGGGGTTTTGCTGACTGCTAACAACGAATTTCAACTTAAATTTTCAAAATTCATAATGACCGATTCAATATGGTGGACGATATATTAAAAAAAAAGCACCCACTATACAGACATTTATATTCCTTGATTTTTTTGTGAATTTTGAAAATCAAAGTTCAAATTCATTGTTTGATCTCCCATATCTCTAATTCAGTTCCAAAATCGTGGGACCAAAAAGAGGCGAGAAAGGCCTCACATTTGGGTCACTCTTTTATTTACTTATACATATAATGATTCGATCTCAAAGGTTTTCGAGTATAGTGGTTTTGAACTATAATTAATACAATTGTCTGAAATGAAGTTACGATTTCGAGGACAAAATTTCGATGTTCATACGCAAAAACTATGGTTTAATTTAATTCTTTCGTAAACGTTTCCAGTTCATCGAGGATGGTTGGTCCTTATTTAACTAAAAAGCCCCGGGAAATGTCGATCGGTCAAATAGTTTTCTTGTTATCTTTCCCGCCAAACTTGAAAAATATTCTTTTGTGAGAAAAACATTTTAAAGTTTACGGTTTCACTCAAAAACTTTAGAAATATATTCTCGGCGAGTATTACTATCGATCAAAGCAAAAAAAAACTCAAATTTCTTCCCAGGTTCTCCCCTTAATATACCTTTGTTCTTAACGAGCGATTAGAAATTAGTCGTGAAGTCCTCTCTAATAAAATAATTGGATATACAAGTCGAATATGTATCCGTGTACCATTTGCAATTTATATCGTTTCTGTATAGGTTTCATCACAGCTGCAAGACAATGGTTCATTGAAATCGGAAATAAATCTGTACCGAGCTGTCCAGTCCTAGTGTAAGCAGCATCATGAAAAAGATGAGCGCCCAGAACATCGATCCGGGCATGGTGGCGATAGCAGCGGGATAGACGATAAACACTAGACCAGGACCTTCGGTTGCCACCTCCTGAATGGGCTTTCCACTTGCTTTAGCCATATATCCTAGCACGGAGAAAATCACAAAGCCAGCAACGAAAGACGTCACGCTGTTGATCACGCTGGTCAGCAAAGCGTCCCTGAAAAATCGAGCAACAGGTTTGATAGCGGTAACTTGTCGATCTGTGTTTACAGATTTGTCTCGAAAGAAGGTGATGGGGAGTAATTTTGGCTTGCCTTTATTGTTTTATCGCGTGGAGTAGATACTACGAGGTAGGTACTGACAGTGAGTGCACCTTATTTCGAGACACTACTGTACTATTTAATCGTAAAGTAGACCCTAGAGGATCCGAATATTTTAATTTATTATACAATAGTCATATGTGAGGAGTGATTTTTTAACAGGGCACATTTCCACGCAGAAGTTTTATTTAATAACCGCAAAAAAACTGTGGTACCTACGTTTGTCAAAACAAAATTTTTTGTTTTTTTTTTAGTACACGTATATTTAATTATTTCATCAGGTGCCTGTAATTTTTAAAATTTAGCTTAATTGTTTTGATAGATATTTGAAGAAAAAAACGTTTAGAAATAAGCCTCTTTGATGGATACTATAAAAAATAAGTCCTTTTGTATGAAAACGTTTGGAAATAAACCCTAGAACTGGCACAATCTTTTCTGCCATTTTCAAAATATAGTATAATGTTTGTAGTTACTTAGTTTTGAGAGATCTGTGATATTTTTCATTTAACAGGAAAAAAAATCAACAGTAAGAACCGCGATCTCACATCAAAGTGAAACGGCCTCTTGCAATGTTAGGTCCTATCAACTACTAGAAACGCATACTCGCGAAGTAAAGTATAAAATGGAACAAATGCAAACAAAAGGGGTAGTAAAACTTTATAGGAAGGCTAGGAAGCCATTTTCAAGTAATTCGACTAAATAGTTTTCCAGCCCCTAACATGAATTTCCGCCGCAGAAAAAAAAGATGTGTCTAATATCTTCAGGTACCCTACTTGCATGCCGAGTTTTATCAAAATAATTGGATGATGTTAATTATAAGTGTACACTCTCTTTTGGAACACCCTGTATACGTGTATACAGAAGAATGAGATGAACAGATATATTACAGAAAACTGTGCACCGCATGCTTATGAATAATAAAAATTCATTTTGCAGGGATGATTTTAAATTTAATATTGTTAACTTTATGAGATTTCTTACTTGTAAACATTGTTGTGATATTTATTGTAACTCGCATAAGCCAGCAGCACCCCGAAGCCCGGGCCGAGGGAGAAAAACACCTGTGTCGCGGCATCCACCCACACCTGAAACCGGATTAAGGGTTGTTAATAAAAGCCACGAAACCGTATTTTATCTCCTGTTTCATAATTAAAATCAGATTTCACGTTTCTCCAAATAAAGCAACGAAATCTTGGAATGTCGCATCGGTGAGTGTAGAGGCTATCCTTATCTAGTGAATCTTTTAAAAAAAATAGTTCTCACAAAATGTAATATTTGCATTACGCTGGGATGATTGGGTAAAAAGTTTTTACACAAAAAGTTTTGTTTTTACTAAAAACAAAGTTACGGCTCCCGAATCATTTTTTGGATGATAGGTTCCCACTGTGTGTTGGTGGCAAATATTTATTTAAATATTTTCGACAAATGTTGTCTACTTTTACTCGCAACCAGTATTTGGTGGAAAACACAGGTAGGTAAATCTGCAAATACTGTTAAATGTAATTTAATTGTAAAATGGAACGTCGTGGGAAGTAGAACCGAGAGTAGGAAAATAGGCGAAGCTGCAGTGAAACCGGAGTTGTGCATTAACTAAATAAAACATTATTTAGATGATGGATCCAATAAAAGTTACTTTAACTTTAGATTGTTCGATGAATGAAGTTAATTTTTTTATTTATCGAGCGTTTCAACTTCAGCGTCGAATAAATTTTTCAACTTTAACTTTACCTTTAATCGACGCACGACGAATAATTGTTTTTTTTAACTTTTACTCGTTTTCCGAAGTTTTTATTTAAATAAAAATTTTACCCCTCCCTGAGTGAAACCAGTGTTTATACCTAAATCTAACCACTTATATCATTTATATCACTGAATCGTCCTATCGAAGGAAAGCTTTCTTCTACCTTTTTTATTTCGGGAATGGCGGTAAGGGGGGAATATCCCTCGAGACGCGAGGGACAAACACGAGGCGGTTCCAAAAGAAAGGGAACGCTTCTCCGCTAAAAAGGGCGGCTTAGAAATGATTCCTCGTAAATCCACGGATTCCAGGAATCAACAAATTTCCACGGTCGCTGTATAAAATCCATTCCAGCAATCCAGAAGCTCGGCTAAGTCACTCGAGGGAAATGCATTCCACTTGCGAGTCGAGGAGGGTCGAACGTGGCCAGCCAAACTCTAATGGTCATTATGACAGGTACACAGAGTTTCCATTTTCAGCGTCGTCGGATAAACCTGGCACGTTCCTTTCCCGGCCATTTTTCCCACGACGATTTCCCCGACCCTCTTATGCCCGGCGCATTAACTTCCTGCCCTTCAGTTTTTCATTCTTCTCAGCGGCTACTGTAAGTGGCCACTTCATAACTGGCGGGCGACGATTCATCGAGTTCAGAAAGCTCCACAATCGGTCATCAAAGCGAAAGTTGCTGTGTAGGAGTTTCCACGATACGAGGGCCAAGAGAATTTCTCGGCATAACGTTTAATCCTTTGATTACAAGTGCAGTTTATAGATTTCCATGGAATTGAATCTTGGTGTTATAAAATCGACTGGTGTCCATGTACCTGCGTACTTTATCATTAGAAGCAGATGGCGTTTCATCGTATTCAGACAATTATGATGATTAAACAAGATTTTATTATTGTAGAATTATTATTTCATATTAAAATGTGATTTGAGTAATTACTTCCGATGGTCGTAAACTTCCAATCTCGATAACCGCGGAAACTGATCTGTACACTGTATATACAGCTATGTTTAAAAGAAAAAAAAAAGCATTTCAAAGCAAAGCATAAAATTGTTTTTGTGTTTACTATTTTGATACATTTAGTAAATAAAAAGCTTGAAATGTTCTTTCTCGATTTTTCCTATATTCAAACTTTGAATATTATTTAATATTCTCATGACTATGTTGATATAAATTCATATTTCACAGTTGATACATGAAGGTGTTACAAATTTTCACGATATTAAAAGAAGACTTTATCTCTCCTTCGGTAGAAGAAGCGTAGGGTCATTTTAATGTTATGTTTATTTTCACCTCTCTGTATTTTTCGTCTTTAATTCATTGGCTACTTGTACGTGGATCTAATGAGTTTGACTATTACATTATAGTCGGTGTAGTTAATATTAAATAATTTATAAAAATCCCCAGTTTCAACTTTGCAAGTTATATTTTATGAAATTATTTAAGTTCGAAGTACCTACATTTAAATTTGTTAGAAATAGTCTCTTTTAGTTCAAACAGCAAAAGATAACATATGTACTGTTTCTTTTATACTGTACTATATAGGTATGCAGCTTTATTACACAGCTTCGCTCGGAATTTAGATTCTGATTTTATTAAAAAAAATTATGTCTTATTTTACTTTTCGTGAAAATAGTCACATTCATCGGAATTAATTGGATTCATCTAGATATTCATCAGGCATAATGAGCTGCGGCACGTTTCGTGGCCCCACAGAGTTTACAGTTCGAAAATTTTTAGGCCACAACAAACACACAAACATATAAACTTTCTGCTTCATATATTAAGATTTATATCTAAAGTTTATTTTTCAATAATTAATTGTATCAGTTCAATTGGCAAATAAGCCGTAGCATAATTTGAAAAATGAACAGCTCTAGGGATTTACTAAATGCCGCCTCAATTAGATTTCAGATAACGTTAATCTTTTTTCTAATACACGATGTAGTAATTTATCGCTGTATATTTTTAAATAATATTGATGAGTTTTTGCATTATTATGCAAAAGATTCTAGTAAAACAAAAAATAATCTCAAAGCATTCAATGTGAGAATGATGATCGTTTCCCACATTGCTGTGCAGTGACGTAGAATTAATATTGAAACTTAAGGAGTCCTTTTATCGTTATTTATGACGGTGACTTTCATATTTCCTTTGTCGTTAAAGCCACTATATTAACGGAGAGGAAATATACATTATATTGGTTAGGCGAATGGCTTAATCTTGCTACGGCCATCGATTCTATTATACATTTAACATAATGTCAAGGAAGGAGGGACATACTACGTATTAGTAAAAATTTTCTTAAACACGAGAAGAAATTTGGGTCCAAAAGACTAGAGGGACGTAATAAGATTGAAGTTGTGAAAAGCGATGTTTAATATTTCCATTAACACAATTCAATGTGCATATTTCACATTGATAAATACATTTTCGGAGAAAACCACGACGAATTCTCTTTGACTTACTAGTACCTAAGTTAACTAAGAATTAAATGATCAAATGTTCAAAATTTGTTGGAAATTGTTGCAGCGGAGTTGCAAGTGACTTTTATTTATTACCTCTGCTTTTGTGATGGCTGAGAAGTTTGGATTGAGGTAGTAGCGTATCCCTTCTAAACTTCCTGGCAGTGTAACACCTCGAATAAGTAGAATCAGTAGAACAGCGTAGGGAAACAAAGCCGTGAACCAGACTACCTGTGACAAAGAAAATCGTTTTCCCTTTATTGGTAGAAGAAATATTAATTGCTCTTCTTTAATTAGATTCTGATATTACAATTTGAATAATATTTTTAACTATTTAACGGAATTCAAAGTCCAGGATATTAAAAAAGTATGAAACCAAGAAATCAAGAACTTTGGAAATAAAAAACTTAAGAAATTAAAGAGTAGAGGGCGAGGATTTGAATACAGAATTTTACTTAGTTTACCAGAGTACAATTTTTCTTTAAATTAATTATTGGTTTCAGAAATATTCATATTATTTTTACACTACAAACTTTTAGAAACTTCTGAAGTAATTGAAATTGAAAGTATAATATTCGTGTTAATTGTAACATGGAGGGTGTTCGGTAACAGGAAACAGAAAATTAAATGGGAAATTCTACGCGACGAAACAAGACGGAAATCAAGAGTAACGAAATTGCAGTAGAGGCTTTATTTTTTAGTTATTACTGTTTATAAAACAAAGACGCATGGGTAGCGGTCTGGCCGTAGAAATAGTAATAAATATATCGCTGTATTTCAATAACTTAAATTAAGTCTAATTAACTCTAAATTAATAATTAAAAAACGAAGTTTCCACTGTAATTTCGTTACTCTTTTCTGTCTCATTTTTACAAGTAGTCTCGCCCATTTCATTGTCTACTATAGATACTTGTTGTCGACACCCTGCAGTAGATTATGTTTTAATGAATCACATAGAATAATCGTCGGACTTTTTCAAGGGAGAAAACTTTGAAACATTTAAATATGATGGATACACGCGGATCTCACCTTGCCCGAAGTAGAAATGCCCTTCCACAGAGAGAAGTAACAGATGATGTAGACCACCAGCAAGCACAACGCAATATCCCATTTAATTGCTCCAAGATCGTGTAAGCCTTCACTTTTATGAAGCTCTAGAATGGCTCGACTTTAAATAAAATTATTAAATCAGTCATCCTTCTTCTTGAGAATTCAGAAATACAGAGAGAATAAAGCACCAAAAATTTAATATTTGATTTCATTACTATTTTTTGCATTTTCTTACATCTAATAATAAATTTAAAAAATGCAAATTACACTTGCGCAGTTGTGAGTTGAAGAAATAAGTTAATGAGACATTTTTTTAGTGATAATGACCTAAGTAAGGCCTTGAAAATCTTGAATATTATTTTCATTTCTTATTCTGACTTATACGTGATCCCTCTTTTTACAAATATTAGTTAAAAAAAATACTGAATTAAGTTATCCTCGGCTGCGTTGGCTGTAGATTAAGCGCAGTCGGCTTTTACTTACGCCAATTCAAATCTTGATTTTTGAAATGAGGAATCATCTTTCCGATGGCACTACGATTTCGGAAGCACCCTGTATTTATTTGGAATCTAGCGATAGGCGTAGTAACGCTATAGGAAGCGTCCATAGAAAAAGGGATTAAAGAGTAGGCTTACTTGAAATATTCTTGGGAAGCAGTGGTGTACCATGTACTGGTGTAATTTTCGTTCGAAGCCCTGTCCAATTGTTCCTCGGTTAGGGACACGTTGCTGAAGTCCGATGAATCGAACGGTTCAACGAAAGACGAATCGTCGAACGCGTAAGAGATATTCGCATCGAATACGCGACAATGCGGCGTGTTCCATGGATTGTCGCAGGTGGTCCAGGGTAGAATGCTGGAGAACGAGGCGAAGAAGTACCTCAGTGCCCAGGCGATGATCACGTTGTAGTAGAAGTCGACGTAGAATGCGATTAAGGCCACTGCGTATCCGATTCCTGCCCAAGGAATACACTGTGATGTTAAATGTTTGGACAAAACATTTGCTAGCACTTAAAGAGTAATGCATTGCTTCATCTTTTCATTCATACTAGAAATACGATTTATTTTTGTTTCGTCCACGTAGAAACTGAGCTGTGCTTTTTAACATGTAGAATACAGTACTGTACACTAAGGTGGCCCTTATTTATACGTGTCGAAATTTTTTTGTATAAAAAAAGTCGACCCTGAAAAAGTTTATTACAATCGAAAAACAGGAATGAGCGCCGACCAGGTCCTAATGGTTTCATCAATGCTTTGAATTTGAAGAATTTCTCAAAAATGGTAAGCCCTATCGAAATTTTGTTCAAATAATATTAAAAGAGCATTTAATTTTCTACAATTTCTGTATATACAATTTTTTTCGTGCTTCCAATCATTTCTTAGATAATAGCGTTTGAATATAGAGAAATGTGCACTACGCGTGTATGGACAATACGTCACGTCGTACAGGTGGGGCGCGCGAAGTGCGGAATTCTCTATATTCAAACGCCATTATCTAAGAAACGGTTGGAAACACGAAAAACTTATATACACAGTAATTGTAGAAAATTGAATGCTCTTTTAATATTATTTGAACAAAATTTCGATGGGGCTTACCGTTTTTGAGAAATTCTTCAAATTCAAACCATTGATGAATTCTAAACTTTATGGCCTGGTCGGGCGCTCCTCCCCGTTGTCCGAATGCAATAATCTTTTTCAGGGACTATTTTTTAGGAAATGGAACCATATTAGGGGGCGACAGCAAAAGAAATCGCAGGTTGAAAATAAGGGCGCTCTACTGTCTAGATTTATACACTCGTAAATCAATTATTACCGCCAGTTCAATTTTTGTTATTTGCAAATTTGCTTTCCGGGTATCTATTAAGTATTAGGACTCCTACTTTGTGCGGAATAATAGTGAAAATTTATCAAAATTTTGTTTTAACGTATCGAAGGGCTCTAACAAATTTTATTTTATTTGGTATATTAACCAATATATTTGCCAATATTTATAAACGGTATTGTATGTACATATATCTCCCAATTTGCCAGTAATTAGTAGCGCGTATCGATGTAAAATGTTGCGGTCAGAATCGTTTATAGGATCTACTGTCCGAGTATTGACATTTCCTTTCGGAACGCCAGGTATATAGAACACTAGCCTCGAAAGGATTAAAATCCCCCGAGTCGCGTTCTTATATCTCGATTCCCGAGTCGTGGAGTATTCCATTATCCCGCGGGAGGGATTTGAACGGCGAATGAATTACGTGGTTCATCGATGCGGATCAGAAGGAAGAAGTACACGGGAGACAAGAGTCAAGAGGAATCCCTCGCCTACATCGATCATGGCGACCGTTCCAGTTGAAATCGCCGCGATGAAGCAGGAAATTGACGGTAATGGAAGCTCTTCTCTAGCGGTGGTCGGCCACCCCTCGGGTTTCCCCAGATTTATACGCGTTACATAAAGCGCCGTGCACCCCGCCGTAGTGTGCAATAAAAGAAGATACACTGAGTGTGCCTAATGCGTCGTTCTTCATCGTAGGAGACGCCAGCAGAGTGCTAGGAGGAACGTTCTCAAAGATCTTCCGGTAATCGGTCAGAAAAGTATTTCAATTTCGTGCATTAGGTGAAATGGCGAAAGTACCTTTTTTTTCAATACCCTTAAAGTTCCACATATCTTTTTTCTGATACTCGTAAAAGTGGATCGTAATATTCTAAATTTCTACTAGCAGTAGTTCTCCAACATGTTTATCAGCAATTGTTTATGTATTAACAGTCAATAATAAAGAATCGCTGATTTACTACAGCGATGATTGAAACTAATAATTTTTTCTTATTAATTTTACGCTTGGAAAAATCGTGCTTGATTCTGGGAAATCCGGGGGTAGAGTGAGAGAACATTTCGCAGTGTAAGTAGATCAGTTGGAAAAGTAACCAATTAGGAACGTGAAAGATTCAATTTCAACAATGTCGAAATCGGGCATGGAGAATGACAGAATTAATGGACTAAATGACTGAACTGTTATGCGATTAGCTAACAATAATTGAATCAGCAATGCGTTGTCTTTAATTCGGAGATGAATAATGTTTTCATGCAATGCAGAATAACGGTAGACAGAAGAAGAGGGAATAGGAATTTACGTCCACTTACCCTTCAGAAGTGGTACCAGGCGGCCCCAGCAGGTGATTGCACCCTTTCTATTGAACTGGCCTAGAGCAAGCTCCATATAAAAGAGAGGAATCCCACCTACCACCAGCATTATGCAATACGGAACCAAAAAGGCACCTGTGAACAGAAGTCGATCCGCAAATTAGTCTCTTCTCTGTAACGATTTGACTTTCAATCTGTGACGCTTCAAAAGCAATTGTAAGAACAAGATCGCACATAAAATGGTAGGAAGATTTTTCACCAACATTCCCATTCACCGAGTATTTCCATTTACACTTTGTATAATTTAGATTTTCGCCCGCAAAACGACGCCCCTTTAACTGATTACTCGATAGATTTTTTTATCGTATTATTTCAGTTCTTAATACTCCTACACCTTTCTCATTTTTTATGTATGTATACAGGTTGTTTCCTTTAACTCGCAACGTTGAAATATCTCGCGAAGGACGGAAGCTATCAAAAAAATGTTTTTACAAAAGTTGTTTTGTCATATGGTGCAAATTATTTTTCAACAAAGATTCTTTATTTACAGCGTTCTTGTTAATTTCCCGCCAACCAGCGATTTCGACTTACTTGAATCCTTAGGAACTAGCGAATTTATCAAATAATTTACAACAATAAATCACCTCATATGGCAGCTCGTTGAATTCGTCTCAACAAATGCCACTGTATTATGAAAAATATGTATACACGGTTCGATTTAAAATAATGAATTTGACCTCGATATTTCTCCCACCACTCGACCTGCAAAAAAATAATTTGCTCCATATGATGTACCCCCTTATGCCAAAAAACTTTGGTAAAAACATTTCTTTGATAAAGGAAACACTCTGTATATTCCACATTCTACATTCCATTCACTAATCCTCATACACCCTTAACTCATAACTTTAACTCTTATTCTATGCCTCTAAATTTATGTCTAACTCTTAATCCAGGCTTCTCTTTCTTCTCATTTCCCCAATTTTCTTACATTATTCTCTTAATTTTCTAATCCCCTTTTCCTTAAGTAAGGATTCTCGTTTAACAGCCCCAAAAATTACTGATATTAAAGAATTTTTTTTGAAGAAACTGTTGGTCATATTGGATTAAACTCTTTTGGAATATAAGGAGACAACTTTAAACTTGCAGAAAATATTTTGTTTTTGTCAATCCTTATTATTTATTAATCATTACGGAATCTTTTCGACCTCTTCGACGATGTAACTCCTGTTGGCGGGGTGTGTAGCACCTATCACAGTCATCTGATTGCAAAGAAACATAGAAGTTTCTTAAAGTTAGATAGTTTACGCTGAGATTGGTCCACCTCAAAGAAAAAGAAATGAAAAATTGAGAGAGTTATAGTGTTTGAAAGCAAAAGTAAGTTCTTTCCTTAGACAATTTTTTCATATTATTCTTTACATCGGCGTAAAAAATATTATAAATTCAAAGTGAAATTAAAATTTTAGGTCCAGTCCCCGCGTAAATTATTTAACTTTAAAGAAAAATTGTTTCTTTTTGCAATCAGATGACTGTGAATAATTAATAAATAATAAGAAGGATCGACATATAAAGAAAAAATCTACAAGTTGAAATATGCCTCCTTATATCCCAAAAGATTTTAATAAAATATTAACAATAGTTTTTTCAAAAAAATATTCATAAATTTCGGGGGCTGTTGCACGAGAATCTTCCCTTAAATCTTCTTCCCCTTCCCCACAATTTACCGTATTTCTCACCCTTTCCCCCTGCTCCCTACTGTAGACCATTCAACCAATTTTCAGTTATTCCTCTGTCGTCCAAAATTTTCCTTATCTTCCCCACTATTTCCTCTTTACTCTCTTCTTATCTATCCAATATACATACGTGGGTACGTTGCCATCCTCTTTCTTATCATACATCATGCAACCAAATTTCCCATTTTCTTCCTAGGATTCCCTATTCTTGCCGCTCGATTAACAGTTTCTTTTTCTCCTTTCTCATACCACCTATTTTTCGGGGGTTACAATACTCGCACGTTCTCTTTAGATGTGCCCCTTAATCACGATTTAAAATGCCTTGAGCGCCTCTAATTAATTATCAGTGAATGTACAGTTTGCTTGCTGATATACGAAAATGATGCCAAGTGACAAGGTCGGGTCAGTGGGTCCCAAAGAAGCCTAAACACTTTCGTTTTATTCGCGTAGCTCCGAGGACAACCTTCGGTTTCCTATCGTCTTTAATGACGTCCGCTGTGTGTCAAGAGAGCGGCGCCAAGAGCGGGGCAAAAGAGAGTGATGCGCGAGCCACTCGCATCACCGTGTTAGCTGCATAACTGAATTGCAGGATATTCAGAGGACAGGCAGCGGCGAGGTGCTTTTAGGTGCGTAATTCGATAGTGAACTTTCGAAAATGCGGCAAGGTGGAGCTAAAATGGCGATTCGGATGAGGCCGATTCGTCAAACGAACATAGACATACAGGCTGTCAAAAGGAAATCTGGTGCATTTTTTCAGGATCGATTCTGGGCGCCAAGATAATGGAAAAGGTTCGTACATACGTGTGTCCGGCAGCCTTTTGTTTTTTAGTTAGAACTAGTTTTTTAAATACGATACAAACGGAAGTGTCTAAAAAACAGAGACGGGCAAAATTTTTATTTAAATAAAATTTCGAATAGCGAATAAAAGATAACAAAAATTATACGTCATGCGTCGAATAAAGTTAACTCGGGTTAACGAAGGAATGACGATTTTTTTGAACTTTTATTCGTTATTCGAAATTTTATTTAGATAATTTTGCCCATCTTTGCTACAAAATTCGACTTATATGTATAAGTTTTTAATACAATTAAGGGGTTTAACGATAAGTAAGCAGTCAAATCGGTCGAAAATCAAGTATTTCTTGCGAATTAATTACAAGAAGATGAGAGCAAGTACAGAGTCTTCCTTTTATACAATGTTTATTACTACCACGTAGAGTAAAAAAAAGATTTTTGTTATACATATCTATTTTACAAATTACACCATACAGTGATTATACAGTTTGAAGATTTGAATTCTCAAAGAAAAGTAGCTTTATTTCTATTGGGTATATTTTATTTCTTGTTATTGTTTTACAACGATTTTTAGTAGGTTATTTAATACTGAGTAGTATAATTAATATTATTTTCAATTTTCTATAGTTTTCGTGTTTTAAGCTCAAAATGGAACTATGACTTGGTAGTTTTAATAATTGTATAATGCAAGAGTTTTTCTATGGGTTGATAAATTTTTCAAAATAAAGTTCACAAAATTTTATCATCTGTGCTGTGTTTAACTAATTTGTTATCATTTTGAGGGTTGCTAGGTGTCTGCATAACTTGACCCATTTATTTACTATGGGCTCTACGTATATTGCATCGTTTTTTCACTCTGCCGAAATAAAGAACACTTTTCATCTCTAAATTAAGGTAAACTACATTGTGATAATCACTCTAAAAGGCTTTTGAGGGACAGTCCGTAATCCACCAGGCACGAATAGGTGGTAAGCATGGCTACTGCTATTGCGTCTTTAAATGCGAATCCTCTCAAATATAGTGCACATTCCTTTCCACCGTTCTATTTTCTCTCCGATCAGTTCTCCATCGTAACCACGGAAACGTAATCGCATTATGAAAGAATATTCCCTTCTCCTTATGTCTCGCGGTTGCATTGATTAATTTTTTCTTCTCGATGACGAGCAAATTCGATGAAAGTGCAGCTCTAATGATTTTCAATTCATTTATCTAGCAGCAGCAGGAAATTTATTTTTACATTAATGTTCACGGAATGAACATTTGCTTTGAAAAAAGATAATAGAAAAGCAACGTAAATCCTATTGTATTCAACAATGGAGTTCTGTGCTGTTTGTCAAAAGGACAACGTTAACAACTATAGACATGGTGTCTGAATACTTTTATTATTGCGAGTTTTTTTTAAATTCTGTGTTGTAAAGTACGCCTGCGAATTTTCAGATGAGACGTTTGAATCACCTTCTATAGAATATATACATCTATGTATATATAAATATGGTGTAAATGAAAATTTAGTCTTTTAAAGAAATAAAAAGTATTTATGACGAGTTAGCACTTAATATCATATAAATGATTGAAAAGTCATATTTGTATATTTTTAAAAATGGCGAATATAAAATTTTCATGACAATCATTGCACATGTACATTGTATCTTCTTCGCGTATCTACTGATTGTGAGTCACGCATTGCCTATAAATCTTTCTGAACGATAAATTTATTTATTTCTAGTCATCTACAGCGCTTTGCGCGAAAATGTTTTAATCAGCACGCCACCTATAAAAAAAAATCTAAAGACATTTGTTTCGCGAGTAAGAAATATGTTAAAGGAAATAAAAATAAATCCGAAAATAAATAAGGAGGTGTAAATAATAATATATGCATTGTGGGGTACAGGAAGCTGTGGAGAAGTCCTGATTTTCTGTGATTTCGTCTCGATTCAACCTCCACCACATAAAGACATTTCCCTCTCGTGTCGCGAGCACATGTCCGGTTTCAAATGACACTTCCGTTTCATTCTCGTCCTTTGAGACCCGCTGTTCTGCGTTTGACATAGAATCACCGGTACATTAAAGCGTTTAAACAAAGAAGCTAAAATAATTATGAGTTTCAAGTCATCTATAGATTCATCAAAGAGTAATAAATTTGAATTCCTTAATTTCGTGTAGGTATGTGAGAAAGATGAACTGTAAAAATATTTCCGTTGCTTATACGTGATTCGTCTTTTATTCGTTATTGACTTTAACGACTCCCCAGTGTTAATTGTAAAACAAAAAAATTATTTCTATAGTTTAAGCCACCCTTACTAGAATGCAAAAAGTCCCATTAAATTGTATATACTAGTTTCCCTTTAATTAATTCCTAAAGATCACCTATATTTACGAGCTCTAGACCGGAACGGCCCCTTAAAGTTCGAATGTGTCAAATGTGGTTTGAAAAATTCCGATCAGGAGACTTTGGGTTGAATAATTTACCACGTTCTGAGCGGCTAAATGCGATAGATAAGGGAGATTAAGTTTACAGGCAATGATTACCTTATGGCCGATTTATATCGATTTATATCACTGCCAGAGAACTCGCGATGAAGTTTAATGTATGTCAAACGTGTATGCACACTTAAAACACTCTGTAAGAGTAATGTAGTGATATCTAGTGAGCCAAGAACGTAAAAACTTTCCGTCCCACTCAAATATACATATAGTAGCGAGCCAGTCTACGAGGAGGCGAGAGGAGCGCCCTGAGATTTCCGCGGCGAAGAAACGCGGAACGTTCGACGGAAATCGCGCGACATAATGGATCGCGTACGGTGATATGGGGCAGGTGGAGGCGCCGCTGGCGTCCATGATCAAAGGCCGGCCCGAATGGGAAATTATAATTAATTAAGGTAATTGGAAATTAGCGACCGATCTTGCTGGTACTAATGGCTCGACCTGCTCTCCTCTTAATTGAGTTAGCCGCCGCTTTTGAGGAGCTCCCGTATCGCTGATAGCCAGCCGTGTAATCGTGTTCCTACGGGGGGGGGGGGGGGAGGCACGATAGAGCAAGGCTAATAGAATCGTCGTAGACGAGCGTGGTCCCTTCTAAGTCGCCGGGATGCTTACAGGGAGTAGTTGTTGGAAGGTTTGTAAAAGGGAGCGATGGTACGCGGCGTCAAAGGTGGCTTCGATTTTAGGGCAGGCAAATGCCGGAGCAGTGATTGCGAGTCACAGAATTGTTGCCACGGCCAGAAGCTTCGATGAGCTTCAAGTAAAGGCTCAATGACAAATATTTTCATCGCTTTTGGGCAACAAGTTTGCGGGAAGATAGGGGAATCCGAATGCAACGGGGTAGAAGAATTATCTGTACTGGAGAAGAACGGAACGTGTTAGCCAGGGGAGAGAAAACTGGCCGAAAGGTGGGGGCGAAATTGAGTCGCGAAAAGTGTAAAAATTGCGAAGAAAAAGGGATCTTAGGGTAGATGTTGAAGAAACGGTAAGAGTGTCCAAATAGAGGATGGGGACATTGAAAGGGAGCAAGGGAAGAAGTAAAGAGTGTAAGGAAATGGAGAAGATAAGTGTGCTAGAGGTTTTATTGTAAATCAAGACTACGCATATGTAGAATCCAAATATTATATAAATGAGGCATTGCGAACAAAAACTGACTAAGCCACATGTTTTTTGCGAAATTGAGTTAGTAGCAGTAATGTATTAATTCCACTAAGCTGTATTAATCATATAAAATATGAAATATTAAGATTTTTCAATTTGAAACCACATGCCATTACAAACTCACGTATTGCATTGAAATTTTGTGGTTTCATCAGTGTGCAACACTTATTTAAATTAAATGGAAAATTTATTAGGAAGCATTTCGAATAGTATCACAAGCTAAAAATTATGTCTACACTGGCGACAACGACTATAAAACAAAATAGGTACACAGGTGTTGAAACCCTATTTTTAGGGTTACTCCGTTGTTGCTTTCAATACTTCAAATACTTTATTAACTTGTCACTTTTCAACGTACACTATGCCCAACTTAAGCGTAAACATCATAACTCTTTCCTCTCGCTTTGAATATACAAAAATATTTGATTTAGAGGGGGCGTAATATCAGATTCGAATTTTCCGTAAAGTTACTATCTGTACAGATTTTAATGTTGGACATTTATTACATCCATTTACTGTGCGTTTCAAGACACACCTGTGCACTAATTACAACCGGGCTCGGCTCGTCCCTATAGGCAAAATTAGGCAGCTGCCTAGAGCGTAAAGTTGTCAAGGGGTGCAAAATCATTGTTGGCATTTTTTCAAATACACTTTTAAATGAAATATTACAAGTTGTACTATAAATGGTTTAAGCTACGAATAAAAATTCAGAGCAAGACGATCAAGAAGTTCAAAGAAATTAATTATAAATAAAGGGCAGGATTTGGCAAGTTCGCCTGGGGCGCAAAAAATATTCAAGCCTGGCCCGATCAACAATTCACTAGACTTTATATTCCCATGAATATCGACGTCGAAAATATATAATTATCGATTTAAGCTTGTCATGTAGAAACGATTGAATCGACTTATAAAATTCCATCTGTGATTGTGCTCTACACATTCATGGGAATATCTACTTAGTAAATGATTGGTCGAAAATGTGCTCAACTTTGCAATGCACGGTAAAGAAATGTGCCAACACTGAAACCTGTGCACGTTTCAATGTTAAAAACAGTGTTCCCCAACTCTTTTCGTGTCACTACCTCCTTTTATAATATTCAAACATCCACCCCCTTCCCCTTATAAGGAAAACTAAATTTAATAAGCGTGAAGAAAACACATTAAAAATAAGTATTTCAGAATATAATTCGAACTTAATAACATTAAAAAAAGGGCGAGCCCCTAGAAAACACTTCAAGACACACTTGGGGGTGGCGACCCAACGCGTTGGGAATCACTGTTAAAAAAATTCAGATCCAATTTCATATTTCGCCTTTTCTATCAAATAATAATTCATGTACATACGAATACTAATACTTCTAATAACTATATATTAAACATAAACAGATGGTTTTGCGAATATGCGAAGGGAAGAAACCAAGAGCAGAAAATCTGTCTGTAATAAATTTGTCTGAAATTTATCAGAAATGAAAACCTAAGCGATGACGTTGGAAAGAAATGATATTTCGAGATTACGCGAAGTATGAGATAGAAAATTAAATCCATTTGAACGGCGCAATTTCTTGAGCCGGTGGCTGACCTTTAAATTACTCTTTCGCTTTAATTTCGACCAATTTCGAGTCCCACGGAGGCTTTCGCAAATAAGAACCTTGAAGTGAAATCTAAATATCGCGGGTCATTTTCCGCGAGGTAAATGCCAATTAGCCGACCGGTTAACGCGGTATTACCTGGCTGGAGGAGTGTATTACTTGCTGCATCCCCCATTGCAACAGCGAAATAACGGTTGACGATGTTACGAGGTCCCGTCATGACAAAATCGCAGTACTTGCAAGTAAGAAGGTTTCGTGAATTTGAAAAATAAGAGGCATACTTTCCTCCGCGACAGATATTGCTGCAAGTATTTTAATTCTACAACTAATCCTACATTTTATTCGTTTTAAAATGGTTTCTTATTTCCTTCAATATATTCCTTATTGACTTTGCCCGTTTTCAACACAGAATTATGATTGCAAAATTTTTTTTTTATTCATTACCGTACACATGGCATGAGTATTAAAAGTTGAGAAATTGCTTACAGTGGGAAGGGACGAGAATATTGTGAATGTAAAGTTGCCAGAAAAAGACGATGCTAGGTATGTACATTTATCTATGAAAAATTAAAACCGACTTCAAGAAAATAAAAATCCACTAAAAAGTGAAAAATAAATTTTTCCCTCATTTAATCTACGACTCTCATATTTTTTAAGTCGGTGCCTCATCATTTGCACTGTGTAAATCTGGCGCCGACTTAATCTGATATAATTTCGTTAGTCATAGGAAGAAGTTTTATCCTAAAGCAATTCATTTTTCTTAAGAGAAACCATATGTAGTCCAGTTGTATCTACTTTGTATTTTGGAATTGCTTGCACAGTGAACTCGCGAAAGAAACGGAGGACTATTGGATTTCCAGAGCCTAGGAACGATATTGTATAATTTTTTAACACTATTATAGCTCTATATGAATGTGCAAATATTGCTAAATTTACATATTTCCCAGGTATAATTAGGCCAAGAGTCGAAGTGATAAAAATTTACACATATTCGTACTTTAAGAGTGCTTTGTGATTAAATAATTTTATGAAAAAAACTATTTCTCTGGTGGACTGGCAAACGAGTTTAAGTTAGCATTATTAGTTGCGCAGGAAGACACTTAGGATATTTAAAATGCTATGTAAGATCAGGTGTTAAATTTTGGACGTGAAAATCGATAATATGTAGTTGAAAGAAACTTTTATTTTTAACTTCGATTCACAGAAAAGAACAGAAAACTGTTTAAGCTTGACTCATACTCGTTTGCCCGCCCATCAGAGATTTAATAAGCTTCTATGGGCAGTTTTTTTTATTCACTTACCGCCACCGTTTTTGTAGCAAAGGTAAGGGAATCTCCACACATTGGCGAGGTCGACTGCAAATCCGATGACCGATAAAAGGAAGTCGACTTTGCCGGACCAAGTCTCCCTACCATCGGCCACGGCCTCCAGCTTCGCCGGATTCTTCACCACCCTTGACGACATGTCTTACTTTCCTGCAAGCGATTGATCAATTAATCTCCGACTTCTTGGCAAAACTTTGTCAAAGGCATCTGCTAAGTGCGTCCTTCATAGCCATTGGGGCAACATAATGGAACATCACTGATTCGCTATTGTAGTGTTAGAATCTGGGCGAGACGCTTGTAAACCGATTGTATTTTAATAATATAGTAAAATAATAATATTTCGTAATAGTAAAGGTATGCTTTTCTATACGGGTCTGGGCGCAGCGTAAAGACGTTCAAAGTCGATTTTCTCGAAAATGAAGCGCGATATCAAAAAATTTTACCGTTTCTTTTCTACTTGTAACAAGCAAATGAGTCGAGAAAAAGGAATAAAATTTTTTGATATTGCGCTTCATTTTCGAGAAAACCGACTTTGAATTTGACGACGTTCCGTGCACTCGCGTGTAGGAAAACCTACCTTAATAGTCGACCCTCGAAATTAACATTTAGTGAAATTAATTAGCGATCTCCAGATTTAAGAATCAACATTGCACGTGCACTGTCATTGTATTAGGCCAGTGTTTCCCAATCTTTTTTGAGCTGCGATCACCTTTTATAATATTTGAAACTGGTTAAGAAAACACATTAAAAATATGTATTTCAGAATATAATTCTAACTTTATAATGTTAAAAAAAAACTCAAAAAGACCGTGGCGACTCTTCAGAAAATACTTCGCGGCTCACCGGTTGGGAATCACTGTATTTCGCGGACAAATATTAATTCCCAGTGACGGCTATGATGACCGATTTTTTAAATGCAAATATCTCAGAAACAAATGACGAGCTGCGCCCAAAAGGGGGTGTTTCTTGAATGACTCGTCGAGCCCTAAAATTTGATATATGACTCATTACAAAAGCGCGTTCCCAGCTCCGACCCGTTCCGCGCGAGGGAGAAGGTACGGATCTGGATTTGAGAATCAGAGTCACGATTAATAAATTTGACAAATGACCGTTTAATGATGTTTATCACTTAAACCCATGTGTGAATTTAAGCTGACAGCAGCCTAGTCATTCAACAATAGATTTATGTTCAGCGATGGCTGAAGGAGTTCATCATTTCTAATTAGCATTTATAAAGGGAGCTCACAAACTAGGCGAGCAAATTTTAAATGAGCTTAGGCGTAACAGATTAAGACAACTAGTCAAATTTTAGCTGCCAATCATTAACTGTTTTCATAAAAAGTAACTTTAGAGAACTTGCAGTTCTATTTCTAAGTTGTCTAGTGGATTTTCTTAGAATTTGTGTAATTTTCAAGTACATAGTGTAAAATATAAATAGCCGTATGCAAAGAATTAAAATTCACACCATTCAAAGAATACTACATTTTGCGCAATTTTTTCCTTGTTTCATTTTGTACTATTCTACACAGTATGGTGAATTAGACATTAAAATTTTTATAACATTGTTATTATTTATGAATTTCTTAATATTTTTATTATTTTTATAATTTAGGAATTAACGGAATAGCATTTCTCTACAATGAGTTCCGATATTATTATATATCCATGTTCATTTATAATTACTCGAAACTTGAGATTAATTAGCGTCCTCTAAAATGAAACTTTAGAGGTATGTACTCAACAATAAATATAATCTTTTAAGGGGTTAGACCACCTTGGCTAGGTCAAGAAATACCGCATCTTTGGGAATTTATTTCTAAGTGACAAAAACACTTTTATCGTTGAATAATATGTACCACTTTTTTCAAATATCAAATATTTCGAAAACTTTAAATGCGTGTTTCTCGAAACCAGTAAAACTCTATAGATTGTTATACAATTTTGCACAGATGTTCTTATCTATATTCTCTATCGTCCGACCGTTAATTTTTTCGATATTTTAATTTTTACCTGACTTATGGGTAAACAAAATCCATTTTCTTACACACGAAAATGAGCTTTTTCCTTCAAAGTATAGCTATTTTGTTATTTTTCAACGGATTGAAAAAATTGACGGCCGGACTGTAGAGAATACATTTAAAAACACCTGTGCAAAATTCTATAAAAATCCATAGATCTTTGCTCAAATTACAGAGATAGAAATTTCGAGAGAAACGCATTTAAACATTTCGGAATGCTTTGATATTTGGAAAACAATTCTATATATTATTCGTAAGTGTCTCTATCTTCAATAAAAAAATTTTATGAATAAAAGCTTTTTTGTCACTTAGAAATAAATTCCCAAAGTTTCGATATTTCTTGACCTGACCAAGCTGGTCTACCCCCTTAATTGGGGATGCTTTACTTGTCGCCATTATTTGAATATCAGTTAGATCCCAACGAAATCAACCCAGCGACTTAGAAATTTAATATCCTAAGTGATTTTTCACAAATCATTAGCGACTAACGTAGAAGTCCGCGGCGATATTATCGGAATTAGAAATACAATGCAAATACAGTCGAAACCCGAAAACCTCTATAAAACAAAAATTTTCCGCTGTAAATACCTCTAAAACTCGAAATAAAACTTTCTCAACTCGAACTATATTTTGCATGTGAAATTATGCATTTCCCCTCTACAACTCGAATTTAGAAGAACTCCGACCCCAACAAGTCGAACTTTACTTCTACATACGTATCACGAAATTTCGTAGAAAGATCTGAAAATATCGAGGAAAATGTTTCCTCTGCATTAAATTCACGATTAAAAATTTTTTTTTCACGACACAAATTTTTTAATATGTAACAAAGAGTAGGTAATCTTTCGCGCATAAACTGTAGCTTATAATTATTTCTATACACGTACTACATGAGTTGCAGGTATATTTGATTCTAGGTATGCAATAAACAATTGACCTTTAGAACTTGGAATTTGTCCAACATAAAGCTTGACAAACCTAAAAATGAACAGTCGCACAAAGCCTCTGTAAGCGAAATTTTCTTTTGTTCAAACTCCGTTGCTCGAAAGCTCGATAATCCGAAAGCTCTACATATAACTCGAAGATTTGTTCCCTCCCCCTGAGATCCGACTGTAGACAGACGCCTGTCTGCAAACTCTTCGCCTAAGAAGCGGGGTACACCTAACTTCAGACGCGGAAGCTCGCCCACTGGCTGGCTGGATTGCACGACTAATCATCGCTGCCGGGCAATTTTAATCGCGGTCAGAGAACGCACTCCAGGAATCTCCGTTATGAAGCGCGGCAACAGGATCGAGATTCATCGAGCGGACAGGGGGTATCTGGATCGAGTGACAAGCGTAATAGGGTCCTCGTTCACCGACGGATTTCCCTTTAACGTGGCGCGTCTAAAAAAATCGCTAATCCCCCGCCAATCCAGTTATTATATATAATTATTTCGCGAAGCCCCGCCGCGAATGCGGGGCTGGCGGGAGGAAGGGCAGTTCGGAGGGGTGGAGGAAGAGAGAGAGAGAGAGAGAGAGAAAAAGGGGTGGCGGAGGCGCGCACGGGCGCGGCCGCAGTCGCCGATCGCGATCGCGATCCCGCGTGTAATTTGGCGACGACAAGTTATCGATAGCCCTTCAGGCGACAACGCTTAAGCCCCCGAGCGAGGCTCATTGTGCCTCTGTGACGGGTTACGGACAAACAGCGTATATTTCAAAGGCGGCTGCGGCATCGGCCTCGAGGGGGCTCTTGACGAGGGGTTTTCTGTCACACGCACTGATCCACGCTTGTCTATGGATCGACCCGATTAATTGATATTCGGCAGTTATCGCCCGAACCACGATGGAATACTCTCTGTGCAGGTGCGATGAAAAATGCTGTGCCCAAGTCATCGGTTAGGTCCGGCTCTCGTTAGATTTTTTTTTTTTTTAGCCCGCCCTCGCTGACGCCGCTCGACGAAATATGACGATCTCGTTTTTCCGCCTGCCCCGCGCGTGCCGCTGTAGCTTAGCGCCTCGAATAACTCTTTAATTCTTCGCCTGAGACAAAGGGGAATGGGAAGAGCGCGCGCTGTTCAACGGGGTGCGTCGAATAACTGAACGTAATTTTCTTTATAAATCCTGGTTTGTTTTTAGGATTTCAGGGGTCACGCCGAGACATCAGGGCCTCGGATGGATATTTTATCAATGAACAATAAAACTATGGGCTTTTTAGTTTCTGATAATCCTCGGCGTCAAGATCCGTTCTACCGTCTGCGCGCGTCCTGGCGGAGGGGTTTTCGCAGGATAACGGGTAGCTCGGCCGTTTTTTAATATTTTTCTGCCAAATTTACACAATATGTCCTTTAATGTATGCCCTAATCGTAAATAATAATGAAGTGATTGTCACGTTCATGGTTTCGTAGAAAAAAATTCGTAAACTTTGATGTCATTTCGGCCGCCTTAAGGGTATCTTCACTTTTTCATCTGTAATTTTATAACCTTGGAAAGAATAAATTACGGGGCCGTCGGGAAGACTTTCTCGAGCCTCGTACATGACGAATGAAAGGTACATGAATTCAAAGTAGAAACACTTGATGATTAGGGCGCGTTATAAAAAATACACGTGGCTATAGATTTTTTATGCGTGGTGGAGAGTATGAAAATAACCACTTTGATAATTATTATCTGATAATTGTAGTAGTCCTCGTTTGATGTCACTAAATTTGGTCCACTGTGTGGCACTGAAAACAAGTCTGTAATTTTGCGATTTTGTAATTTTATACTAAAAACATTCACAAGCCTATAATTACGTATCGTTTGGAAAAATATTATGATTCATTAGTTATTAAAATGCATTTGCGATGCTATAATAACACAGCAGGTACACATTTCGTTAATTTCTTTGTGTTATTATTCAGGAAACTATTTTAATTAAATAAATAAAGTTTATGCTTCTGCCAGTTTCTACACACTTGAACTCAGTAGAAAACGATTAATTCGTTTACAAAGCAATGAATTTATGTACGAAGCACCGTGGTGTCGAAATGTTAATGCGAGCCACTGTAAGCGGAGTAAAATTACCACTTCGAGTGGGGCAAATGGCACAAGAAAAAATCACATCGGTGTAATCGCATTTCCGACGTATATTTTGCAGAGCGAGAAACGATACTAATCATGGAATAACCTGATAAAAAGCATTGCACCGACGCGCAATTAGATTCAATCTCGCAGACGTGCGAACGAGCCAGTTGCGAAACAACTACTTGCCCGAGAAGCAATTCTGATAATTCTGAGGCCTGTATCCGATATGAAAGACTGCCGAGGAATCCAGAGAAACGCCTTGTTGGGACTAAGGTGAAGGAATCGAATCGTCGTAGGATATTTCTCAGGATTTAAATGCTGTCACGCGAACGCGATCAAGTGAGAAACAAGAGGGGGACAGGTGGGGGGGGGGGGCTAGGTATTCTAGGTAACGCACAAGATTGCTGTCTTAATCAATTTGTTGTAGGATCTTCGAAAGATATTATATAATATACAAGATAAATTATTTCGATCAAAGTCCAATTCTCCGTAATTACTGCATGTCAACATTAAACTTCGTCTTTCTTCTTCACTGACGCCTTTTCGTTCACTTCGCTTATTATTTCTCTACCTTTTCAAATACTTTTCTTCTCATTAATTTCGTTACTAACCTATTTCTTCTTTAATTGAAAAGTCCTAAGTGTAGAAAACGCCGTAAGTGCCAAGAATAAGATTCTGTGCTACCTATATTATTATCATTGTCACTTAGAACATATTCCGACATTTTTTTTTTTAATTTTGACACTTACAGTGTTTTCTACGAGGACTCTTCAATTTTATTGTGTAGTCGTGAATTGCGAAGTCACTATGTTTATGTTAATCGATACAGTGTTCTACGAAAAATTGCGCAAATAAATGTATCAATTTTCAAGGAATTTGTCTTTGCCGATAAATTTGCAACTCATGAGTCTCTAGCTAATACATCCAACATTTTCCAGGCTTCTATTGATAAGAGACATTCAAGTTTGCAAGTGTAGTGTGATGTCTTCCAATCTGTCCAGATTTCTCATTGTTTCAGTTATACAGAACTGTATATGCTATGTTTAAATACTAATTAGTGTACCCTGTCGTATAAATTGCACGATTATTAATTTTAAGAAGTACCTAGGTACATTTGGCATCAGAATTTAAACAAGCTTCCAAGAAGTACTCGCGAATTGTCTCACGCATTCTCATATTCACAGAATAATTTTTGACACTTTTTGCCTGCAGAGCTCAAGTTCAACAGTCGAATATTGCTAATCAAGCAAATGCACAGTTTTAATTCGTTTCGCGAATCATTTTCATTTTATTATGGCCACTTCGACGGTTCATTGTAAAGAAAACAACAAATTCGTTAAACTGTTAAGAAATCATTAACGAATCGTTGAAGACTTGCCAAAAAGGTTGCGGTAAATTCGCACAATTAATATGTACGATAATGGAAACCATAGAAGAAACAATACTTATTTAAATTACAACGATACTATTGCTTAAATTACTATAATCTGTTGCTAATTTCTTTCAGATACGTTAACAATTGTTTTAACAACTTCGCCTCGTTCAACGTTGTTTTTTCCAAGAAAAAATCATCCTTTCTTAGAAGAATCTTATCTAACGAAACGTTTCAATTTTCCGCAAACGCCACACTTCTAACGAGAATCAATTTAATATATCTGCATCGAAGGGGAAACAGGCGATCAGCCACGAGACTGAGGAAAATCGCTGAAAACCGCAAGCGACCGTGAAAACTAAGAGTAATTGCAAACGGGACTCGCATGTCTGCGACATCGAATCTCCATAAGCAGTTGTAGCAATTAATTATTTGATAAATACTCGAATGTTCGGAATTCAAATTCACCATCTATCGATACACGATAAATGAAACGATAAGTCTGCTTTAATGACGCAACTATTCACTATGAATCATTTTACACCTCGTACCGATTACAAGGAAGGAAAATAAAAAACAGTTCGATCTCCAAGGACTGATTTTTAGGGTCACTTGAGAAAACGAAAAAGATAGCAGATCATTTATTCAGATCGCCTCGATATAATTCCAAAGTTTCATAAATTTTTCAATTTTCGAGTTTAAAATTTCCCCTTCTCGGTGACATTAGCGTGAAAATTAGATTGCGAAGAGTGACCTGAGTATGTCACGTCACTGGCGAATATTATCAGCATTTGATACTACATTAAACAACTACTGAAGGCTACTGTTAGGCAGTCGTTTATTGTCGAAAATGAAGCGTGTCTTTTTCACTTATGTACAAAGAAATAAATTGAAGCTGAGACTTGTTCTTTGATACGATATTTATTAACATAATAAGCTTTAAAAAAAACATGTTTGTTCGATCAAAAATATGCATTATACAGATACACCGTTAAAGAGGCTTTCTAAAAGCTTTCTTTTGTTTTGCAGTGATGATTTTGCACTAATGAGTTAGTAAAAACTCTTATTTTTTAGGAAAAGAAGCTAAAACCTCATATTTTCTACCAAAAGGTCCCTTTTTTTAAAACATCGCCATTTCCTAGCTATCGTTTCTATAATTTTGCTTCTTTTAAAGGTTCAGTGTAAAACCAGAGCTATTCTGAAGTAGAATTTACAAGCAGATCGACAAATTTCGTTAAAAGACAAAAGAAACTTTCTTAAAAGTCCTCTTCAATGATCCATCTGTAGCGTCATCTATAAAGCATATTTTTGACCAAACAAACATTGTTTTTTAATGCTTATGATGTTAATAAACATTGTGTCGAAGATTCAAAAAATTCTGAAACTTTGTGAATATGTAGGGAACATCTTCCTGATTAAGACGCAATTGTCGTTCGCTGCCCCCTGAAATTAACCCCCGAAAATTCGGTTACCTTCCGATTTTCTGTTATAACTATAAGCGATAGAAAGAAAAGTTTCGAGTCAAAAGTTACATCTTTCAATTAGATCTGTAATTTGGTAAAGAAATTATTTTACAGTTCACGAGTTACAGCAGCAAATCGGAAAATCACCGAATATTCAAGGGTGAATTACAGCCCCTTGGAGAGAATTTGGGCAGCAAACAAAAATCGCGTTGCAATCGGGAGAAAAGCTTCAGAATTTTCCGAATTCCCGGATCTTCCCTTGTCATCTTCGATATATTTCATGCCAATTAATTGAGAAAGAAATGCTTCATTTTCAATAGAAACGACTGCTTAAGTACCCCCGAAGAAGTATCCAGTGAACGGAACCGTGCGTAGGTATACAGAACCAGATAAGTTCAGTCGGAAGCCTGAAGCGTACGGTTAACGCGTCTGATCCTCGAGAATATATTCTTATCGTGCGCTCTACTTACCGAGGAGACACGGCCAGAACGATCAACGAACCAGACTGAAGGCGCTGCGACTTTGCGAGATGCCGCGGCACTGACCGCGGGCCCCTTCGGACCACGCGACTCCGTCGACGAGAACCCGCCACAGGGTCAAAAGTACCTCGAAGCTCGTGTCCGTCAGACCCATTCCCGCGTCACTAGCCGGGCCACGGAACGCTGCCCTCCCCCTGAACCCGGCGATCAACCCCCGAGGCGAGCAGCAGCTTGAACGAACTTGATCGGCCGAAAGCCAAAGCGGGGGCCACAGGTATTTACCGTCGCGTTCCCCTCAGCTATTACGGGCGTCACGAAATCTTTGGGTATCGAGTTACGTGGATATCGCGCGAATCTACGGTCGGTCTTCTTTACGCGCGCTTTTTCGGATCGTTACGAGAGGGCCGGCCGCGAGAGTTGCCCTCGCAAGAGCGAACGGTGTGCCCCTCTGCAGACGGAGCTCGCAAGCGGGTCGCACATCGGTGACGGCAATGTCCCATCGGGGAACATGCGAATTCAAAAAGGGGACCGCGCCGCAAAGGTTCGAAAGAGTGAGTGAGGAACCTTGCCCCGCGGCGGTACGTATATACGCGCTGCGGTCATGTGACGGCGCAACGGGGCACGTGACGGCAGGACGGGGCCAATCGAGTGCGCGGGCTTCGGCGGACGACGAAAAGGCGCGCGCATCGGTCTTTTCGCTGAGAGCGAAACCATTCCTCGCGGGCAGGGGTATGATGTGCTAAACAGATGGGATCAGGGTTGCAGTGTTTCCATGGCTTTCGGAAATCATCCTGCAATTGCACTGATGGGCGCAAGAAGGCCAGAAGTGCCGAAACACAGTTTCGAGGAAAGTGTCTACGAAGTTTGATATTTTTTGTGGGTACATACAGTTAGTAAAACAAGTATTTGTGCAATTTTTTAAAATCGCATAACTTTCGTAGAATTCGTCCAAACGACGTGAGTTTTTTTTTTGAGAAGCTAGAGGGATTAGTTTGCTAAATGACGTGTTTCGTCGTTTTGAAAAAAAATCCTATTGGTCGGAATAGCGAAGAAAATAGTGAAGGTCGTTTTTAAAACTCTTTTTTGTGAGCCTGTAATGAAAATTCAAAAAACCTGTCGGTAGATTTAAGTAAGTTATATACGTGCCTAAAGTTTCATCAAAATCGGTTAACGTTGCTCTGAGCTATGAACGCTTAAAGATCGTAGAATACGGTCGAAAATAGCGGAAATTCCCGAAATCAGCGAAATTACATAATCCGAAAGCAGATTTTATAGTTCGATCTTTTATTATACGTGCTACTTTATTTAAAAGCGAGAACAGTTCGTGCGATTGCATTGGAAAATGTAAAAAGTAATAGTAATGAGTGTAACAAGTAAATGTAGGCACATTGATAAATTTAGGCACGTATATTACTAATTGATTATTGTACAGTGTTTCACCGAACTGGTAGTACAATACGAAAGAGTGATTATGTACGAAGAAATGAGTAAAAAAATATAGAATAACGTTTGTCCTTACGAGATTTCGTATTCGAGAAAATCGATTCTGAAAACTCGTCTGATACGCAGCCATCTCGCTTGAAATTGGCAGACTGCAAGAGTAAATATTTTGTAACTGTAAAGATGAAATGAATTCTTTTGCAGAAATAAATTGATATTGTAGAATAACTTTTTTGAACGAGGCTTTGTTTTCTAGAAAATCAAGCTTCAATGTCCCCCGAGAATGCGTGCACTAACAAGAGAATAAAAATCTATTTTTTAACAAAGAATGCTTCGGTCAAAAAAAGCTACTACACAATGTCCATTTACTTTTCCACAGTAATTCATTTTATCCACTGTTGTACTATATTTCGTTGTTGCATTCTAAAAATTCTTACAATGGACGCCCGGTAGGTAAACGTCACGAGTTGATTTTGATACAAGTTCAGGATTTTTTTGGGGTAAAAGTATAAGTGAAAATCATACACAATATTTTTCTACCAAAAGATACTCCAAAAGTCTCGAATTAAATTAACCGTAATCCATCCAACTGCATAGCTATTTGTAAGTAAGTTTGAACATTCCCGCGTAACCTCACGAGTATCAGACGCATCGAAACCCGTTCCGTTTCGTTACTGCGGTTCATGCGCTGCTGGAAACGGAACGCGGTTTATGCGCGCTGCGCAGACGCTGCGGTTTATGCGCATAATGCGTGAATCGGAACACAACCTATAACGCATGGTAAAAACGGGACACTAACGACGAATTACTGTATTTCTAAATTTCGATTTTAAATTTTCAATTTAATTGAAACTATAAAATAGGTTAAAAAAATCAAGAGGAGTATATTTTTCTTCGCCATCATCCCAAAGTTGCCCTCACCTAGAAAAAAGTCTGCGGACGTCCTTGGACCTAACCCCTTAAAATCGTTCGAAGAATCCCTACGCGCAATAAGCTTTCAAATGCCGGAAGTCTAGGGAATCAGTGACAATCTAATATGACACACGCGTAAAAGCAAAATGGATTCTGTGCTTCCATATTACTTGATTATTTTGGGCTTATGTTTATATAAGCAAAGGGTATGCACTCCGGAGCCGCTCCGAGGATGCTCGCTTATTTGATCGAGTGCCTGCGAATCGTCAGGTTAGCCGATGCGCGTTGAACGTTGCACTTCCGGTTGCGCAAGTTAGTTTCGTCGCCATCATAGCGACGAGATCGCGACCACTTTTGGCCGCAGAGCCAGGGAATCGAGGTAATCGTCGTTTACGACGAGAAACCGAGGCAGAGCTCTCGCTCTGCTGAACAGACGTGTGCGTAGGCAAGCGTAACACCGTCACATCGGGCGTCGATCATCGGCATCTCGAAGGTCTTTTCTCCATCCTTGACGCTGACAAAACATGGCTTATTGAAGAAGATGAAGGGCCTGCAGAAATACGCTGTTTCTCCATACGGAGGAGACCGCAGCCTCAACCACGCTGGAAATAAGCGCGAACAGATTCGTGCCGGAAATGGAAAGGAACACCAAATTCCCGCAGTCCTCTACGAAAGGGGTTCCTGCTGATTCGAAGAAGACTCAAGGTGCGTTGTTGATCGAACGTTCATCGCTCCGATGACGACGTCATCTTTATTCCCTGACGTCTTACGTGTGTATCTCGTGCAAGAAAAGCGATTTTGTTCGTTCCGATCTAAGGTATTCTTGAGATTCTATTTTCCCTCCTCGTTTCTCTCTAATTTCCTTCGTATTTTTTCCAAGATTTTTCTCTGTTCGCGGGTCCGTGAATTATATAAGAATCCTTCGTGTCCTTCAACAGAGTCTCAAGGTCGCGAAATGAGCGATAATAATGTGTAGAATATTTTATTTTACACAGCATTATTTATATGTGTAAATGGCAGGTACTTTGTTACGACGTTCGCGAAGAAAACATTTCCTGTCAATATAGCAAACAATATGTTCCATGTTTCATTCCGAATCGAGCAAACGGTACGTTTGATCTTTTTCTTTGCACGTAAATAAGTGAAAACAAAGCTGTGAAAGAGACTTTAAATGTAACAGTGGAGACAAATCTGTATTAACTTACGTAAGGAACGATCGGTTTCGTCCACATTTCTCTAATAAACCTAAAGTAAATTTAATATACAAATATCGTTGAGCATGGGAAACCTTACTTCGGAATCTAACGTTCGTGTTACTTTTATCTTTATCGTAAGTGCCATGTCTCTAGCAATGTCGCTTTTTATAGTTTTAATGACACTCGAGTATTACTATTTGCTATTTTCTGGCAGAAAAATAACTTTATTAACAGAGGCATGCTTTCAGTTGCAAAAATGTGAATTTCTTTCATATTTTTTTAAATGTGCTTAGGCACAAACATGTTTATATGAACTTCTTCTCTAGGAAACCTTTCTGCGGGGTCGAAACTTATACTTGTGGAAAGTACTTGATGTATAGAGTTTAACACTAGATTTACGCACATTGACTATATACATTTGTTTAGTGAAATCCATCGTTTTGACGGGTATATTAAAATGCAATGTTTTCGTAAATTATGTATTTAATTAATAAAACATAGGTGTTCCAGAGAAAAAGAGTAGAAATATATATTTGCTGCATTATATCATTACAACCCAATGTATAATGTAATGTCTAAAGAATAATACTTGCATGTTCAGAGTTTTTAACCATACAATCGAAAACCCGTCAATTTGACGGGTTCCGTAAATCTTGTGTTAATGATAACTAATTTGGAGTCTAAGGAATGCTTTCGTTGAAAAGTTACGAGACGGGAAAGGTTGAGAGATTTTGATATGTCTTTTAGCTAATATTGTGACAATGACGATTGTGTAACAAAGTATTTAGCTGAATATGGGTTTTATAGTTTTCACAATTGGCTCGACGATACAACGCATTCCACTTTCCAACTTGTTCCGAGTATTAGTATCGGTTGGGCCTAGGTTAGTGCGAGTGGGCGCGTGAAGCATAGTATAACGAACCGATGTGAGTTTAGGCATAACGTAAAATTAGCTAAAATTGTGTTCTATAGTTTTCACAACTGGTTCGGCGATATAACGCATTTCACTTTTCAACTTATATTAGTATCGAGTATTGGTACAAGTTGGTCAAAGTTTTGGAGTCTTTTTAACATAATAACTTTGCAATGGATAAATTCCTAAACTGAAAAATAACATTTTTGCTTTTGACCAATACCTATAAATTTGCGGTGAAAAAAAGGATTCCCGGAGGAAAAGTTTACTCCAGCTAAGCATTATGCCGCTCAAATATTTGGGACAATGTACTATGCGTAGAATTTGCATAAAGTCCTGTACGCTTTCCTTTCTTAAGCAAAGCATGTATAAAAAGAATATTCATCTTTAATGCGGTGAGATACACGATCCGCGATGTTTATCGTAATAAATCTTAACATGCCTCCAAATTTCAATGATGGATCAAATTTTACACATTTATGGTAGAAAATTCTGTTTACTTTAAGTAAAATATTCCACGTACATATTAGGTCTCTTTCTCTAAAACTCCTCAAAATCTCCGGTCTGCGTATGATCTGTTACCATTTGTACTATTACATGTGTACGTGAATTTATGTGTTCATAGAATAAACAACTCGCTGCAAATTCTTGTGTAAGGCAGAAGTATAGAAAACTAAATTCCAGTACTATTTCTACAGATATTACTAGTAACAAGCATGTCCCAAGGACCTCGCGTCGACGAGAACCGACTGGCACTAGTAGCTTCTCAAAGTATGAACAACCAAGGAAGTGCAATGTACAGAAAGCAAAAAGTTTTGATAAGAGACCAAAACCTAAAGGACAATATTATGGAGGTTCAAAGGAGGATACCAAGGTTCGTACCTTATATTTAATTGTTCTATCACATTTAATCCTTTCAATGCTATGCACTCATATGTATTTGCCAACTGTAATTAATGTACATATTTAACTTATATTCTTGACAACAGGGGTGGATTTGTATATAGGCTAAAGAGACTACAGCCTTGGGTGGGAAATTTTGGCAGCAGAGAATTTTGTGGCGAAAGAAATTGAAAAAGATAGCAAAATGTTTTTCCCTCTAAATTTTTTAGTTTCCCATAAAAAATAATAGCATAAATTTCTATTCTAAAATAAAATGTCTGTGTATTTTCCCTAACACGGAAAGTGGTGGGTGAGCTTTAAACATAGAGGTTTGAGACAATTTTTCTTTACGTGTAACGAGTTGTCATATCGAATTAATTTTAAAACTGTCTCAACTCTTTTAAGGGGTCACATAAAACGTGCGCTAAAACGTGGTCAATGTTTGCGAGTGATTCATGGATAAACTATTAATCCGATTGGTTTAATTCTTTTTGTGTTTAATAGGTATATGTTTATAGACTATAAAGCCGGTATGAGAATTGGAAATTTTTTAAAAATGTGGGTTTTTCTTGAAGCATTATGTTCCAAGACGGTGGGCATGATAACTGCCTCGCCGTTCATCCGATTAACTTTATCATTTACACACATATTCTACGTAATATTCGTTATCGCTTAACGGGAGCTTTTTTAATTACATCGAAGCATTTTTTAATAACAAGAAGAAATGTACGACTTTTACAGCGGACGCTACATTTTTAAAGATTTTCCAATTCTCATATCTGTTTTATAATCTATAAATATATACCTATAAAACAAAAAAAGAATTAAACCAATTGGATTTACAGTTTATCTCTGAATCACAAGCAAACATTGATCAAGTTTTAGCGCCGAGAAACGTATATGACCCCTTAAATTAAAATATTATACCGAATGGACGGTAGACGCTTGTTAGCTAGGGGTGCCAAATTTTCGAATCCGCCCCTGCTTGATAAATGTATATTCAGCATAAAAAGTATATAAAAAGCAGCAAATGTATATTCTGTATAAAAAGCAGAATTTGAATCATCTGCTGAATTTTCACTATGAACCGCGCGATATGCAAAGTGGTTCAGGAGCATGGAACCACGGGAAATCGACAAAGGGTTATTCCCGCCACAGCAATAGATGGTTTCCACCAGTGCAGAGGCACAAGTACAACAAGGAACAGTTTTTACAAGCCAGGTTTGAAATTGAAACAATATGATTTAATATGTCTAGGTGTAGCCACCCAGAACAAAAATTATGGAGTTGGGTAACGAGCCCTGACTGAACATTGATCCGTTAATCTTTTTTCGCGAACTTCTAGCCCTGATATCCTCCTTCACATAAACGAATACTGAAAGAACACTCTCTGCACTGACAGAGCATATGAGCAAAGAATCATTTGTTTTGAGGAGTTTCCAACAATTGATAACGTAGCTGGTAGACGTTATTGGATGACTGACAGTAAGGCCTTAGATACACGAGCATTTAACGCCGCGTTTTCTTCGCTCTGACACGCTCGCGAAACGGTCAGATTGTCTCGCACGAATGGCCGACCCAGCGACCGCTCGGAGGTAGTCATAGGGATTCGAATCTCTGTTTCGAAACAATTCGAAGTTATTCAATCCTGTAAAGATTCGAATTTCATTGGTCATGGTCACCAAACAAATCGAATCGCTGCGAATCCTGGACGGAAGTTTCGAATCGCTTCGACTATTATTTGAAACGGGTCGGAAAAATTCGGGCGGGAGTGGGCGAGTTCTCGAAACTCGAGAGTATCCGAACCTCGGGATCCCGAGACTCGAGACGATCCGCACGCTCATATTTAAGACCTATCAAGACTTTCAAGAAGTTCTTGTTTTGAATAATAGTAGAAGCGATTCGAAACTTCTGTCCAGGATTCGAAGTGATTCGAAGCTTTCGAAGAGATTCCAAACTTTTCCCCGGGATTCGAAACGATTCCAAACTTCTGTTCAGGATTCGAAACGAGTCTATCGCTCTTGAGGCCATCAATACTCGGAGGTAAAGCTTTAATGCGCGATCTATCTGAGGTCTAAAAGACAGTCTACAAATATCTTTTTCCCCAGCCCCTTCAATTTTCCTCTGGGCAGCTACACATTCAAGTTTTACGTGTGCGTATTGAACGTGATTATTCTTTCAGCTGCCAGTTCGTTGTAACTACCAATGGCGATTATTCATTATATCTGACTGATCCTGATGCCCTAGTTGATTGGAAATTGGTTGAACAAATTGTAAGTCACAAGTAAAATCGTTAGAAGGCTCTCGAAATTAATCAATATTTGACAATTTCAGATAATTCATAGTCCTGAAAACTTATCTTGCCCAATCTGTTTGTGTTCACCGGTTGCTGGAAAAATGACACACTGCGGTCATGTTTATTGTTGGCCCTGCATTCTTCATTATTTATCGCTGTCAGACAAAACTTGGCGTAAATGTCCCATTTGTGACGAAGCTGTTCAGAAATCTGACTTGAAAAGGTAACGCGTCAGCGGGACACGAATATGAAAACGAAACTTTACCATTTTATAAATTCGAAGACTAAAAGATCCCTTCTTACTTTTCGCTCGTAGTGTCACCGAAATTACGCAGGACACGTTAAATTTGGGAGATGTCGTCACGTTACGTTTGATGCGCCGTGAAAAGGGATCGTTGCTTGCAGTGCCTTTTGGGTCAATAACACAAAGCCCAACGAACTTCTTCCCAGCTTCGGAAACAATTAGCAGAGAGGTGTATTCGAAGCTCCTCATCGCGAATACAAATGATGTAAGGAGTTTAGATTCTATAAAGATGCCACACACGTAACTATGAAACCATCAATATTCTTCTACCAAATTTTTCAGGTCATGAATATCATCGAAAGGGAACGTGCCCAGTTAAACTTCGAGCTATTGGATAATCCTGGCTCACCAGAAAATTGTTTCATCGAACAAGCACTAGACGAACTTGCCAAACGGGAGGAGGGATTGATGCAAGAGGTAACACTAATTCGCTTTAGTCACGTAACGTTTTTCTAATTCTTTAAAGCGTTATTGAGGTTTCTATGTATAGATAAAATCGAAATCAAAAGCAGAAGTTTCTGTGGACGAGGCTACTGCTGCACAGGAGCAGGACAATGACACTGAAAAATCGGATACAGTTCAACAGGAAGTCCAAGACTGCGAGGAGACTAATAATATTTCGAACAAAAATGATGTAGAAAATGTGGACGAAGAATCCTCCAAGAACGTAGGAAATTCTAGTGGTATTCAGTCAACTTTGGGCGTGCAGAAATTCTTTTACTTTTATCAAGGTATCTACTTGATAATATTTCTCTTTATTTCTGTCAATGAATTTACTAAAAAATTACTTTCTTTTCAGCTAACGATGGGCAACATTTATACCTTCACGCGATGAACGTAAAGATGCTGGAAATGCAGTACGGAAGGCTTGAGAACTCGCCTCACGTGATAACAGGGAAGCTTTTGGAAAAAGAGGGCGGAAGTCTTACGGAAGATCTAAGACGTAGACTGAGGTATCTGTGCCACTTGCCACTTACTTCGCAGTTTGAAGTAGCTGAAATCGAGTTGAAACCCCCGATTGTATCGGAAGAGGTTCTGTCTGCGTTTCACGGTGATTTTCTTTCTCCATTAAAGAAGTATCAGTCCATTTTATACTGAAACTTCAATCGACATCGAAATTATTTTATGCAGATCAAATTGCGCTGAGGCACAAACGCAGGCAACAGCAAGAACGCGAGGAAAGAAAGAGGGAGAAAAAGATCACCGAAGAAGAAAACAAACGAATGGGAAAATATCCAACGCCTGTGGTGCACATAGATTCACAGCGACATTTCCCCAAATGGCAGCCAGACTTGTTATTTTCAGAGTATGTACATTGTCTTATATCAGATAATTAGATACTTGCAATGTCGCTGAATAATAGAGTGTTCCGCGAGGAACAATGCATTTATTTTCTTTAATTATAACAATATGAAAAAGTCTTTCAAATAATTTCGAAGAATTAATCTACGCGCGTTACAAAGAATAACACGTTTCATTTTTTTTCTTACAGACAACTGCATGTAGAAAAAAAATGAAACGTGTTACTTTTCGTAACGCGCGTCGAAATATGGTATAAGGAAATTTGTTTTTTTTGGGGACTTGTGTAATTTATATTGTTTCCTACAAAGAGAGTTTTATAAGATTTACCCTATAAACTTCGATTCATTATGCCATTTAGCCTTCTAAAGTTTCTAACAAATATTGCCGAAGATAATTATGTATACTTTATAATCATTCCAAGAATTCCCCTTATTGAAAGTTTTAGAGCAAGATTGCATGTTTTCGAGTGCGAAAGTAGGAGACAGAATATTTTTTCGCTAAGTCGACGTTTCTATTCATAGATATGTGCACCGCAGAGTTGAAGCGTTACCCTTGTTTGCAGGGATAGTGTTCCATCACCACAAGAATCTACGACCTCGAGCGTGGCCAGCAGTCCATCTTTGAGCACGTTTGATGAAATTGTTGCAAGCAGGGAAGCTGACAATACAACTCACGAACCGGGACCATCGTTCGCGCAGATGTTACGAAATACCGGCACACGTAAGCCGCATGTCGCTTGGCCGTCCGTGCGCTCTACTCACGGGAAGTCTTACTCGAGCATGGCCCAATCGTCATCACAAGATACCGAGGAAGAGGATTACGCCTCGGTGCCATCGTACAGTCAGAACTTCTTTGGGGATGCCTTGCAAGCCGCTTTGGAACAAACGAAGTTGTCAAGTAAGCTTTATAAATTTATAACTAGACTCTTGGTGTTTGTGCAAATTTAGTGTATTCTAGGTGCGACAGAGCTCGAAATGAATCAAAATTATTAATATAGATTTGGCTCCTTAAGGAGACGCTCAACAGTTTCTTAGAAAAAATTCCCAAGAATCACCTTATTCTTAAAATGTCCTAACTATGACTCTCCCCTTAACGAATCGATATGCTATTCAGCTCACCTTTCGTCTTTGCCGTTTCCTGTTAGTTAAGTACTGCGATTCCACCGAAAAATCGAACGAAATTTATGGCTTGTCGCTGTCGCGTGCCCTCTTGCCTCGTCCCCATAACTGGACAACACTGTAGAGCCAAGTTTTACATGTAATTGATATGTATTATCGATTTGACTAGCTCGCTCGAAATTAAAATACCGGAAATGAATTTGGCAGTGTTACCTCTTTTATTTTCTGTGGAAAATATACATTTGCATAAACATTAGCAGTTTGTTTCTGATTTTATTTTTATTATTACCACTATTATTTTTAGAATCAATGATGGATGGTGGAGGAAAGAAGAAGAAGAAAAAAGGGGAATCGACTGTACTGTTCGCAAATACTATGGCGCACTCATCTTAATTTGTTGTCCTTTTAATGTTTGCACTCTGCGTTCTTATTTTCAAGTTTCATGATTCAGTTGTTTCGTCACTTACTATATTATAGATTACTTGCGATACACGTTAAAAAATTTGTGAAGTCTTATAACAGCAGTAAATTCTCGTTGCAAGATCGCCACTTTGTTCGTTGCATGATGATCTCCATTCTCCCTGACTGAGGGGATTCCCTTCGGAACCAGAAAAGCATAAAAGGCGACGTTCACTCTTTCTCATTCGCTCTTCCTTCTTTGCCTCGTTTCACACATTCGCGGCGTCCGTTTATACGGTAAAAGGAACGAAGATCATATGAGATTTTTCACACTTTATCTCCGCATTTTTTTACCGTGAAAACGGTGCCGTATAAACGTATTCTGTGTATGTATGAAACGAGGCTTACTCACAAGATAAGCTTTTCTTCGACTGCCGACTGCCACTATTGACAAAACATAATAAACAGTTCGAGTCGACACGCGGTGCTAATCGCTTACACCTTGCACTGTGCACGTCGAAGACGCTGCACAGACCAAAGTGGTGATCTTACAACGAGAATTTACTGTATTTAGTGTCCCATTGCACGCCTTGTCAGATTTCCGCCATTGTATTGTCGATTATCAAAATAATTGTTTTCTGTAGCAGTCTATTCTGCTTGCCAATAAAATTTCATTTCCTGGAAATTGTTTCCAATTGATTGCCTGTTCGTAAGATACTTCTCTATATAATGCAGTAACGAAAAATTCTGCATTTTATATGTCGCCCACAAATAAGAAATACAATCCTGGCTGTTTTTTTTATTCCATTTCTACATTTTGCAGTTCATAAAGTAATTCACGTTTTTAAAAAATCCCGAAATTCTTGGGATTAGTTATATCAAATCCCAGGATTTTTGGGAAACCAAAAATCAGCCGGGATTACGATCCCGGGATTGTATTTCCTACCCACAAAGCAAGATCACCTGCATCTTTGTAAACATACCAAAATTTGGCTATTTCCGGACGTGAATTTTCCTATTTCCCTTACTGTGCGACTAGTATTAGCGCGTTTTAAGTTGAAGAAGGAACACCAAAAATATTGGCTCAAACGTTTGAGCAATTGTCAATTTGGTGGCTCCTAGACATTTGAAATCACTGCTAATTTCGCAAAGTTTCAAGTTATTTGTACAATATATTGGTACTTCCTAATTTATGATACGAGGGTGATTTGGACACTTCGCGGTCGTGACGGAGTATTTTGCAAAAAACCAGGGCGAGAACTTTTACCAAACCGAGATCAGGGCATTACAACAGCAATGGGCTAAGTGTAGAGATTTGAAAGATGTCTAATAAGGTTGAATAACAATTGAAAAAAATTCTTAATACACTCTTCTGTTAAGCCGCAAAGTTTTCAAATCACCCCCTCGTACATAGAAGTATAGAAAATAAATACTGTATTAGCTGGGGTTACACGAGATAAGCTGGACGATGCTTCCCCGTAGGTAATTAATACGCGAAAAGGCTTTCCAGATTTCAGACGATACATCTAGTGTCTTGCTGCCAAGTACAATCAATTACTCTCAACGCTACTTTATTATACAGCATGTTCCAACTACATATATTATGGTACAACTCCTAAACGAAGTGATTTCTTTTGAAAAAATGGAAAATGTACGGGACACCTTTACGGGAACACTCCTGGGAACCTTCGTTTTCGAGAAAATTAATCTTGAAGCTGTGTGAAGTTATTCCGAAGACATGGATTATTAAAAACAACAAAAATGACAAAGAATGTATAAAGATAAAAAAGTGTGCATTTGATTTATACGCATAATAAACAAGAAGTACAGGATTAAATGTCTGATATCCACGAGCTCTTTAATCAGTATTTTCAATTTGTCTGTAGATAAGAGAAGCTAATTATTGAAACTAATATAGAGATCGCCTTATTAAAAGCAGCAAATTTAAATTTATGTTGATTTACTGATTGATTACTTCACTGTACGATTTACTTTGTCACTAATATTAAAAAATTTCCTGCATTGCGAAACGATGCAAATATCATTTGTTTCAAAAGCAGCAAATTTAAATTTATGTTGATTTACTGATTGATTACTTCACTGTACGATTTACTTTGTCACTAATATTAAAAAATTTCCTGCAGTGCGAAAGGATGCAAATATCATTTGTTTCTTATTATCACTACAAAGGCAGCATACCTTCTAATGTTTTTCGCTGTTTTACTTTGATCATTTCTAACGCATACGGATAGTAAATTAAAATTCATTTGTTTATGAATAATATTTTTGGGGTAATTTATTTAACGGCGAATCTGTCTGTCTTTAGGTTTGTCATTCTACTAGCTTTACTACTCGGCTTCGCCCAATATTTAGATTTTGATTTTATAAAAAAAAATTTTTTTTAGTTTTTTTTAGTGAAAATAGTCACATTCGTCTAGAATAGTAAGGCATAATGAGCTGAGGCACATTTTGTGGTCCCAGAGTTTATCGTCCAACAGTTTTTAGGCGACAGACAAACACACAAACATATAAAAACTTTCTGCTTTATATATTAAGATTTGTATCGGAAATAACATTACGGCATATTCAGACCTACCATGGGCGAGACTGACTCGTAACTCGTTTGTCATTTATCACTACCCACCTAGAGAACTCTTTTGATCGAAAACTGTGCCCGTTAAAAGTTAAAAAGAAATAAACGTGTAATACTATTTCGAAACTAAAGACCTAAGTAGCGATTTTCCTTTACTATAAGAATAATGCAGAATTTCGTAAGCTTTCACTGACAAATTTGATGAAATTTCTATTAATCCAAAATATGAAGTTCGCAAGAGAATGAAATGGAGTAATAAATCAGACAATTATATGTTTGGAGATTGTTTTTATTCGAACACAGAAAATCCACAACCGGATCTTTTATCCCTATGATGAAAATAATACAATAGTACGCAGTATAATAAAAATAAAGTTATATTATGTACGCGTTCTATTTCGTGAGAAAGGAAATTCACGAATAAATTACTATATCCCAGGCTTTAAAGGAAAATAAAATAAATAAATCGATGTGTTGGTTGCTGAACGACGCATACAGGGGGCAATAACTAAAACATAAGCTAAATCATACTGAAAGAATGAAAGACCGCAGCTGTAATAATTCCATGTTCGGATGCTTCTTCGGATTCAGTCGTTTTCTCTATACAAGATGGCAAGCGAGAACACAGGATTTAGTCGACTTCCTCGATGGTAGGTCCACTGGACGCGCCGCCACTAGGAGTTGCACCTGGAGCGGCACCACCTGCTCCTGGGAAGCCACCAGGCATACCTCCAGTTCCCTGGTACAGCTTCGTGACAATAGGATTGCATATAGCCTCCAACTCCTTCTGCTTGTGTTCGTACTCCTCCTTATCAGCCAGCTGATTGGCGTCGAGCCACTTGATGATGTCGTTGCATTTATCCACCACTACCTGCTTGTCGCTGGCGCTAATCTTGTCTTTCAGCTTCTCGTCTTCCGCCGTACTCTTCATGTTGAAGCAATAAGACTCCAGGCCATTCTTAGCAGCGATGGTTTCCTTCTGCTTCTCGTCTTCGCTACGATACTGCTCGGCTTCGTTAACCATCCTCTCGATGTCCTCCTTGCTAAGACGGCCCTTGTCGTTGGTGATGGTGATCTTGTTCTCCTTGCCCGTAGATTTGTCCACCGCGGAGACGTTCAGGATACCATTGGCGTCGATGTCGAACGTGACTTCGATTTGAGGAACGCCTCGAGGCGCTGGCGGGATTCCACTCAGCTCGAATTTACCCAACAGGTTGTTGTCCCTGGTCATGGCGCGCTCTCCTTCGTAGACTTGGATCAACACACCGGGCTGGTTGTCGGCGTACGTGGTGAACGTTTGCGTCTGTTTCGTTGGAATGGTTGTGTTCCTCTTAATGAGAGCGGTCATCACACCGCCAGCGGTTTCAATGCCAAGTGACAAAGGTGTGACGTCGAGGAGCAACAGGTCTTGCACTTCCTCGGATTTGTCGCCGTGCAGGATAGCAGCTTGTACAGCGGCTCCGTAGGCCACAGCCTCGTCGGGGTTGATGGACTTGTTCAGCTCCTTGCCGTTGAAGAAGTCTTGCAACAGCTTCTGGATCTTGGGGATACGCGTGGATCCACCAACAAGTACGATATCATGGATCTGAGCCTTATCCATCTTGGCATCGCGCAGAGATTTCTCTACCGGCTCGAGGGTTCCTCTGAACAGATCAGCGCAGAGCTCTTCGAAGCGAGCCCTGGTGATCGAAGTGTAGAAATCGATTCCCTCGTAGAGCGAATCGATCTCGATGCTGGCCTGTGTAGACGACGACAGGGTACGCTTGGCGCGCTCGCACGAGGTTCTCAGACGACGGAGGGAACGCTTGTTTTGGGTCAGATCTTTCTTGTATTTACGCTTGAATTCCTGAACGAAGTGATTCACCATACGGTTGTCGAAGTCTTCACCGCCAAGGTGAGTGTCTCCCGCGGTGGCCTTGACCTCGAAAATACCATCTTCGATGGTCAGAATTGAGACATCGAAGGTGCCACCACCAAGGTCGAAGATTAGGACGTTGCGCTCGCCGGTGGTTTTCTTGTCCAAGCCGTAGGCAATGGCGGCAGCGGTGGGCTCGTTGATGATACGTAAAACGTTCAAGCCCGAGATGGTACCAGCGTCCTTGGTTGCCTGACGCTGCGAGTCGTTGAAGTAAGCAGGTACAGTGATCACGGCGTTGGTGACAGTCTTTCCGAGGTATGCCTCAGCAGTTTCCTTCATCTTCACCAGGACCATTGAACTCACTTCTTCAGGGAAGAAAGTCTTCGCTTCTCCTTTGTACTGCACTTCGATTTTCGGCTTGCCGCCATTGTTTACTACGGTAAACGGCCAGTGGATCATATCGGCTTGGACTGTGGTGTCTTCGAATCGACGTCCGATAAGGCGTTTGGCATCTGAAATAAATCAACATTGTTATTACAATGTAACTATTAAATACTTAGCACGCATCAACATTTTCAAGTCAAAATTCAAGCTTAGTACTTTTGCTGCGGATGACATTAATTAACGTAAATTGTGCTAATTACTAATGTTATAAAAGTATGGTTGAGATTCAATTACAGTATGAAAAAATACAACCCACAGCAAATGCGCTAAGAGCTTAGCTACCTCGTATGAGAAACACAATTTTAACAAAATAAATTGCAAAAAAAAGAAGATATTTTTAGCAATTCTTTGTTAGCGGCGATAATATGAATATTGCATACTAAGCAAAAAGTCCCACCCCGTATCAGTGACTGATTCATTTGTCGGAACGTATTAACAGCTTTTGGAGTATTAATCAGTTAACCACCTTCTTCGAAAAATGACTCTACATGTTACGCTTCAGAGTTACTCAACAAATCTGTTAGACTTTAAAGTTTTCAAATAGTAAAATGGCAAATAGAAATGTCCCAGATTACAGCCAGTAATATTGAACTTCTGAAGTTTGCAAACGACTACTATTCTTTTCCTGATTATATGTTACTTTACGTCAAGTCAGGGAGCTTTATTATTCAAGGTTTCTGATTTTCAGGAACGTCGAGCAAAGTGAGTATTGCAAAAATTATACGGGATATAACATAATATGTACGATTCGCTTCAAAGATGATTCAGCATTTACAAACAAAACATGAAGTCGTATAAATGCGTGTCCAATTTTCCCATGTTCCCGAATTACAGCGACCGTTTGCCTAAAAAATTCTAACTAATTTTATTCAAGTACTTGTAAATAATGCCCAATATCACGTATCACGCATAAGCTTGTTGACTGTTCTCTAAATGTAATCTCGTAGTATTCTATTGACAATTTTAATTTGTTCTCTACATAAGGGTAAGCGCATACAAGTTATTAGAACACAAAGTGCGGTACAACATGGAGCAAGCGGTTATATGAAATTATAATATTGTTTTCAAGTGGCAAATTCTCCACTTCTGAATCAGCTTTCTTCTGTCTAAGAACATTATTAAGCAGTTTCTTTCATAAAACAATTTCCCGAAAAGTTATTATCCTTGAGTCGATATGCGTCAGTTCCTCCAGTTTTAAACCAGATTCCAAAAGGAAAAAACCACCCATTCATCGTATCATGACCTCCACTTCTAAAGAAGAGGCCTCTAGGAGCCATGACCCTAACCGCGTCACCGCGCGTGCGCGTCATATCTATGCAAGTAGTATAAGTAATTGACCTTGCAGTATTTTGCAATGTATTAACTTTTCAACAGCTACTCGCAAAATTTTCATAATTTCATTCCAAAATAATTTTCGCTCGCGAGAATGCGAGTACTTTTCTTGCTAAATGTTCTTTATGATCAGCCACGATATTTGGTTAAAATATTTCGGAGAATGTTAGGAGAAAAAGTTTCGAAGGACCAACGGTCGAGCGTGATTCATTTTTCGTTTTCCACAGACATTTCGCGATTAATTCGTTAAATTACATGAGATGCATTATTCGATTGAAAGGAATTATTAAGGAAAATTTTGATCATACAGGAAAATGTATGATTTCACTGTAATATACGTGAATTCCGTTTAATCATCATTTCGAAGAATGAATATTGAGTCATAAAAAGTATTGCCACATCAAGAGGGAACTTCCATTGTGTGGATAACGATAATCCTTAAATTACCTATAAAAAAAGATTTCAAGAAACGCAAGGAACATCGCGATGTTTGAAAGTCCTGCTACAGGAATTCCCACAAAATTAACGCACTGGCTAAAATGGAAGCTGCAACGGATTTCCTTGATGCGATGAGCCCATTTCAAGAGTATGCTTACCGAAGATGGTGTTGTTGGGGTTCATGGCGACTTGGTTTTTGGCGGCATCTCCAATTAATCGTTCGGTGTCCGTGAACGCAACGTAGCTAGGTGTGGTACGGTTTCCTTGATCATTGGCGATGATTTCCACCTTCCCATGCTGGAATACGCCAACACAGGAATAGGTGGTGCCCAAATCAATACCAACTGCGGGTGCTTTGGCCATCTTTGCTGTTTTGTAAAAACACAGAGAAAAACAATTGAATATTTGTCGGAAATAACTGAATTTCTATGAAGAAAACTCTCAACAATCAAATCTGTTAAACTACCGAAATTAACAACGAGAACACACCTTTTTCGTTCGCTTTTCTATGCTGATTAAAAAGGACAGTGAAGAAGTTCGTCGCTCGACGATTCGCAGCGTGAGTGACGAGACCGCACTTGCGCGTCCGTATATATTACTTTCCTAAAGGACGCTTCTGGAATGTTCTTCCCGCCCAAGTGCCTCGCGCTAACCAATCAGAGGAGAGTTTCCAATGGTACTAGGCAACCATTGGCGGGCGCGGCGGACTACGCGCGTCAACAGTGAAATTTTACAGGGAATATCGACCGACAAGAACGTGCTTTATGTTAACAGCAAATATTTTAAATTTCATTTCTTATTGCTCGATTATAAACCCCCCTCTATTTCCACGAATAATCAAGAAGGAATCGTTTCGCGCGCGAAATCATTTGCGGACCTATTTCCTGCTGGAACGGCAGACGACGAGGCGGAAGTGGATCGACAGGAAAGTTGGAGAAGTGTCTAGTAGCTAATTCTAGAAGGTACAGTGCATGGCACACTCACACAACCACGAATTTACATCTATACACAGTTTACAGTCTCATAGTATTGATCGACCGACCGTGTGTTTCTCAAGGACTTCTGTATTTCTTTGAGAGACACAACCTTTGTGGTTTGCCTGTTCTCCTCGGTTTTTTCATCATGCCATTTTTAACACGTGCGAGGCGATCGTAGTATTTCGCGAGGTTTCGTGCCGTTTTAAGCAATAGGGTTAATTCAATGATAGGTACATTGCTGATGAAATGATAGCGACAGGAAGGAATGGTGATGTCAATGAATCACACGATGCTGTATCGTCACGGAAGTGATAATCGAGTTCCTTATCATCGATAATGTTGTTAAAAGTGTGAGAATTCGGGTGAAAAATTTGTATTTACTAGTGAACAAGCCGTAATTTAGCTTTGGAATAAAAATATATGAATACTTATATGAAATCCATTCAAACATCAATATTTCAAATTTCGAGTAAAAAGAAAATGTACGATGTTCGAGATTTTAGCAGAGTGCGAGTTTTATATAAATTATTATTACTATTTTCGACATTTACCGCGGAAGTTAAACATCCTAGTAAAGAAGATTAATCTAGTTAGTTAAGTTTATGTTTATTTATTCGTTTAGTTTACTGTGATAGATTTCAATCTATGAACTCGAATACATCGTTGAAGGTTAACGAGCATACTACGAGATAGAGGTTAGATAGGCACATGGCTCGATAATATAAACATTTGCTGCATCTGCATATGTACTAAATAGCTATAACATTACATGCTTCTCTGCCCCATATCGAAGCATAGAAAATTTCATGACGAATGGCGAAATTCGCATTCGAGGATTTTAAGGTTTTTATGTAACAAAAATACTTCGATTCACGTGTCGTGCGTACAAATTCCTTGAAATATGTACACGTGCGTGCGCACATTATACTTCATACATCATTGTGACTCGCATTTGGTGACGCACGAAGTGTTTATGTAAACCGCGTGGTCTTCAAATAAATCTACAATATCAGAAGTTTAATTACAATTAGAAATAGTTTCTGGATGGATGAGAGGCAGATGCATTGGCGCACCCAGAGAGGGGGGAGAGGGGGTCAAGGGGCCCTGGCACCATCCGAAGAAAAAGGAAAAAGGATTTCGTTAGGGGATCGATGCACATAAAGGACAGAGTATCAGGCGCCCAATAGACGGAACGAGACTGAATTTAAACGCGTTGTCTGTCTCGTACCAAATCTCGCTCGCTTTCAGTGGCTCTGACTCGCTTTTATTGAATCTGCATTAAAAAAACTGGGCAGATGTGTATAGAAATAAATATCTCATAGATTTAATCATAATATTAGAGTAGATTTTTCTAAGCTTATTCCAAAATTGATGTACATTACAAGGGCGTCCGTAGACTTTTTTCCAAGAGCGGGCAACTTTGGGGGAACGCTGATGAAAAATATAGTAATGAAAAAACGAGTAGCCCGCTTGCTGTTTTGACCTCATTTTGTAGTGGCAATTTAATTAAAACTTTTAATCCGAAAATTAGAATTATTACCTTTTTTAATATAAACTTAATAAAGACCAGTTTTTAAAAATAAGCGATTTTTTCTCAGAAGTCAGGGGGGCAACTGCCCCTTTTGCACCCCCCTCCGGACGCCGATGGTACCTTATTAACAATATTATATTGTTTTATATCTCTATAATTTTGAATGTTGTTACATTAATATAATTCATTATAAATATTGTACTATACATTAAATATAATCACTTTATCGAATTATATGAATTTAACAATAATATAATTATTCCATGAAACGACCTTCTTTTATACGGAAATTTATGTTTAAAAATCTTTCCACGACGTTAGTCGATTCTTTTATCGCCAGATACTTCATAGGTCTAATCACGGAATATGTAACGCGTTTATTATCTTAATACATATTTATTTATCACCGCCGTTGTTTCATGAAATTGTGTTAATATAAATGCAATTATCGAGTTTTTATTAGCCAGAATACGTATAACATTAAAATTAGTAAAGGCATCTTTTCGCGATAGTTGTGCAAAAAATTGAAGTTTTATTTCTTCAAATTTTGCACTATATAAATTTTCCGTATACAATGATTAAACGACTAAAATCATAAGGGATTAAAAATGTTTTATGTTGGGTTTTAAGTTTCGAAAAAACATATTTTTCCGTGTAGGAACAGTCGTATCTCGAGAATTATTTAAGACGAGAACTAAAATGGTTTGTAGTTTTTTAAAGTAAAGTTTAAATTAAAATAGACTTTTATTACGTCAGAAACGTAAAACTCAATAAACTTTGGCTGCACTTTAACAGAAATGAAATCAAGTCTAGTATTCTATACATCAAGATAAAAATATTCCATTACACACATCAGGGAAATGCATGAGAATTCCAAGCCTCTAGCCTCCTTTCCAAAAAATCTACTTGTAAAATTGTGTATATACATAGAAGTTTATTGAAACTGTCCAACTAAACATGTCTAGTATAAAATTGTGAAACAACACGAGCAATTACTACCTAAAATATTCCCAAAGCACTTACTATGTGCCCTGTAACTTTCCACTTTTGCTATAACTATAATAGGATATATATATAAGCAATATTTGCACATGGCTTTTTACTCGCAAGTGCCCCGAAGTTATAACCGACGTTATAACTTCTGTATACGGAAATGTCTGTTCAAGGAAAACGCAGCCAATGCGGTAAAGTACAGTGCATGCAATCGATAAGCATTGCGGCAAAGTTTGCGAGCATCGTAGAAACGTTTAACGCTTTCTGGCACAGTAACTACAGTTAGTTTTGCCACATCCGTTCAGTAAGGTGGTAGCGTCACGCGTGTTTCTCTGTAAATAATTGCTGGTGCTATTTTATTATTTATTGCCGTCGGTCTTTGCATTTTCCCACTGCATACCATAAGTCAAGTGGCCAAGTTGTACAATCGCTTGCGCTTAAAATCGTCCACCGTATAGTTTTGATTTTACACATTAGTCTTTACGAAATATCGTGTGCAGTGTGAATTACGCAACTAGATTAAGTCATATCTTTTTTTGGTTGCAATTTGAAAAAAATACGACCGTGAAAAAAGTTGAATGATGATTAAAGAGATCTATTCCTGTGTGACCAAGTCTTTTCTGCAAGTGCATCTGTAATATGTAGGTACTTTTTTGAAAGTATACTTTTTTTTTACATCAATCGATTCTGCTCGACATTCTGCGTGCAAATGTAAGGAGGTAAAGCGGTGGAAGAATTAATACTTCGTGAGATATGAATAAGAATTTATGTTAGATTTACCTAAAAAAATGTGCACTCACGTCCATTTTTTGAATTTTATTTCATTCTTCCGGGGATTTAAAGTTTAAAGGAATAAATTGGACTACGTGGACCAGCAGTAACTATAAATTAGTTGGATTTGGTCATGATAAAAATGAAGAAACAACGCACAAAGTGTTTACACTGTAGTGGAGGAGTGTTTGAACAACATCAATAAAGGTATCAATTTAAAATTTCTCACGAAGTAGATTACTTATTACTTTTTCAACCACCTTCAGCTATTTATCTATTTCTGTAAAAAGAAAAACAGAAAGAAGGTACAATTGCATATTGCAGATGCACGTTTGTATAGTACCTCTCCGAGCTATAGTGACTTAGGTGTGAAGTCCCTCAGCGGGGTCTTAACCGACACCCTGCTGGGTACTGGCCGCTAAACGTGCCCCTCTACTACCTCTTGCAGGACTGTGTTTAGAGAAGACCAGGACATTTTCTGTTAGGGCCCCGGCTTGGTCTTGGTCTTCTCTAAATACAGTCCTGCAAGAGGTAGTAGAGGGGCACGTTTAGCGGCCAATACCCAGCAGGGTGTCGGTTAAGACCCCATTGAAAAGGGTAAGTCGCGAAATAGGTATTTAACAAAAGACCCTTTACACAATATTCTTATTCGAGATTAGATTTCACACGTTTTTTCCTAATTCTAATTTTTTCTACTTATTTCACTACGTAGGTACGTTTATGTTGGGGCTGCGATACAAACTAAGTATAAAAGCGTCGAACAGACGGCGCTAGAAGTTGCTCAAAAATTTATATTTTTTATGTGTTTTTGTTAGTGGAGCTGTGATAATAGTACAGTTTCAGTCGTTTAAGGTTTCGCACAGATGAACCATTTCACCCTTCGTGGTCACACGGAGTGTTGTATCGCACCCCAAGAGCAATTTATTGCGAAAAATTTATCTAATAGAATTTTTTATAAAATAGGATATATCGCGACCAAAAATAAAACAGAATAAAAATATCGCTTTTTTCCACAACCGTGGAAATTCGCACTGGTGAGTGCCCGCGGGCATCGAGTCCCCACTTCTCGGTAAACGGTGTCCTAATGGGGTACCCTGTTTATATAGAGACCGTAGGTCCGACAGCTGTGTACTAAACACACACATAAGTAAACGTTCCGCTCCTACTATTCCAGTTCTTTCCCGCTAAGCTGTCGTCGAACTCGTTTGGCCTT